>JAAGNO010010834.1:0-14914 GCA_033439905.1 Ceryle rudis
GCTTCCGGGTTTCCGTGCAGCTGGGCCCGCAGCGCTCCTTACAGAGGCGGCGTGTCCGTCCCATGGGCACCACTTCTGAGGCGCTTCCTGACAACAGCGGCTTGTCCGTCAGTGCCGTGTTTTAATCGGTCGTGCGGCTTAACGACAGATTTTTCACTGCTTCCGCACCCAAGGCCTGCCCCCTTTTAACTTACCGTATGTGAAATTGTCATTAGGGAATTTGGTGTATTCTTTTTTTTATTTATTTTTCCTTTCAGTAACTGGAATGAGTCCGTTGTCCCCGTATTTAAACTTGGACCCCAGGTATCTAGTACAGGTGAGGTGTTTTTTCTTGTGTAGATCTCGATTCCATTATTTGTATGGTCATACATGAAGACCTCAAAAGTCCTGCAGTGTTATGAAGTGTGTACAGAAGCCTTGCACTGAGGAACATTTGAAAGGAATGATTTTTTCAGTACTCTCTAATAAAAGCTTGCAGTGCCATGGCATCTAGGAGAAGAAGATATCGAGGGTAAGTAGGACTGTTGTTTCAACATAAGCCTGCTGCTGTCGAAAAGAGGAGGTGTCCCTGCTCTGAGCATATAGTCCCAACACATGCCTGCACGCGTTCCAGCATTTGTCACGCCCTCCACTGAGCCCTTTCAATCAGTAAGAGCAGCCAGAAACTCCCCCTCGCTTGATGGACTCCGGTGGGCTCAGTCAGTTTACAGAGGTGTTCAGGCTGAGACAGGCTTTGTCATTGTCTGGGCTGTCATCACAGCAGTGGTATATTTCACAGCGCTTAGGTAATTTCCCAGCTAACAGGAGACCATCTAGAAGTAGAGCTTTCCATTCTGTCTTACAAAATAGCGTAGCTCTCATACTTACACAGGTTAATATTAGTTAAGATAACACAGTGGTCTGTAGGCCACCATAAGGAAAATAAAAGAATCTAAAATCCTTTAACATTTTCCTTTCTCGGCAATATTAACTATCACTGAAAAGAATCACAGAAGGTGAAGGTTTAAGGTTAAAAGTTTTAAGTTAATGCAATAAGGATGCACATCTTCATGATTTTATTTAGTTATTCTTTTCTGCACATTTCTATACATATGGCTTAGTATCTGACAGCATGACCTTTGCAGAAGTGGAACTGAAGGTCAACATTTGTATAGTAGCTACAAATCTGTCTGTCTTGTTCCAGACAAGCTGGGGGGGGGGTCTCGATCCTTCACAATGCACAAAAACCGGGGCCAGCACCGAGCAACCAGCGCTGGCTGACCTTGCTTTGAGCACGCGGGACTCAGTAAACAGTCCCCACAGGTCCCTTGCATCCTTAACCATTTCATGATTCTAAAGATTCAAGGGAAAATACACAGTTGATAGTTTAGAATACAAGAACTTAAATTACCGGCCTTTAAAATTGGTTTGTCCGTGGAGGGGTGATGGTCTTCTGTACTTAAAGACCATCCATTTGCTTTCAGAATGCAGAGGGTAAGTCAGCCTTACTGCTGAGATCTTACTTTTTGGGCAACAGTGAAAACTAAGAAACTGCTAACTAGTGTACACGCCAAATTTCTCCAAATATCTAGTTACAGGGAAGATAGAAATCGTATTATAAGTTGTTTATCTTGATAAAGTATCCACAATTTTAAAAGTTGTGTATTTTTAATCTATTGCCATCCATACTTAGTGCCAACTATGGACTAAGAAAACCCCTTGAAATCCAGTTACTTGAACCTGCGGTTGTTGGGTCATAGGTATCAAATAAAGGGGAGGTGAATAATACTGTGCCTGGCAAGCACAGAAGCACAAAAAGAGATGTTACTGCTTTAGCACCCTATCAACATGCCTGTGTCTTGTCAATGTCTCCTACAGAAAAAGTGCTTTGTCCACCTTATCTCTACACCTCTGCTAGTTATCAGCCCACTTCTCTAGCTTTCTAAACCACTCCCAATTTATGAGAACACAAGACTGTCCCTGCTTGTCCCCTGGGAAAGTCAAAAACTACCGACCTCGCACACTTCATGCCTCATTATCACTAGTTTTGAATGTGTTCTATGCTTTTCTTTGTGTTTTTAAAATAGGTCACTCTGTTTGAGTGCAAGGAAATACTTCTCTCCGTGGAAAGGCAGTTTTTCTTTAGTGTCAGAGTAGTGGAAACCTTAATGCATTACTGCATCAGTGTAGGTTGCTCCGTGAGGAAACAGTGCTGCATAACCAGACAACGGAAAGCTTTTTAGAGGGCAAGTGAGTCTTGTATTGCCTACTGCAGTATGCAATAAATAATTAAGCAAATAGTCATTAAAAACAAACAAACAAAAAACACCAGCAGCCCACACAATAAGTTTCTTGGCTGCTTGATTTAATTTTAAAAAGTTAGGAGAGCTCTCGGTCAGTTTTAAAGTTTTAGTGTCTTTTTTCATTCTTCTTCACGTATACACTTAGTATGTTCCATCTGTCTGCTGGTGCAGACAGCAGTTTTCCAGGAACACTGGGTGTATATGTCTTTTTTTTTTTAATTCATCGTATGGATTAAAGAAAAAAATAATAAAATTATCTATATTTTGAAGCAGGTACACTTGGAAAATACAAAAGCATTTAGTGATTGGGTTTTTTTGTTGTTTTGTTTTTTTTTTTCCTCCAGGATACAGATGAATTTATCTTGCCCACAGGAGCCAACAAAACTCGAGGCAGATTTGAGCTGGCATTTTTTACCATTGGAGGATGTTGTATGACAGGTAGGTGGTTGTAGTTTTGAAGTTTTCACTTTTCCAACTGTCTGAGTAACACCCATGTACTACAGTAATTGACAAAAGTGTAAATACCTTGTTCTGCAATCTAGTCTTACGTCAACAGCTATTTGACTTCAGTCTGTATACTGAAGTATGTTCTCAGTATTTGCTTCTAGTCTTGTTCTTTTTGTTCCTTTTTCCTCTTAAAAAGTAATAACCGATATTATGCTAACTAGGGGCGGCGTTTGGTGCACTGAATGGTTTGCGACTTGGCTTGAAGGAGACACAGAATATGGCATGGTCGAAACCTAGAAATGTACAGTAAGTGTTTAATCTCAAACAAAGAGTACACTTCAGTGACAGAGTTGTTCCTTCTAGTTCATACGAGGTTAGATCTGAATATACTGAGAAAAAAAATAAAATTGTGTCTTTAGTGGGGACAAATGAGAGCCAGTGTTTGTCTGCGAGTTACAAAATAGTTTTAGCTACAGTGATACTCAGCTCAAGCTTTTACCACTTTTCATTTAGTGACAATTGGTGTATCCTCTGACTTGCCTTGAAGATTGGAGGATAAACTAGTACTTTGATGTTTACTAGAAATTTACTTCCAAGTCAAAACAGTGGGTTTATATGTTGAAATATTCCCAGAAGCAGCAAAGTTTGCTTTTTGCTGTCACTTACCTGAAAGCAAGTTCTCTCTTCTCTCCCAAACTTTTCAAAACCAGGAAGAGATTAAAATGCTGAACCTGGGCCTGTCTGGATTTGCATTAGGGATGACATAGATGCATGCTGCTGAGCAAGGCTTGCATGGTGGAAGTTGTTCTGGATTACAGCATCCACGAATACCCAGGACATTTCTGTATTTTTCACCTTACCTTATTGTTTCAAATAACACAGTAAAGACAGGAACATGGTCTTTTCCTACAGTGTTCTTATCCTTCTCGAATTATTGTTACTTTAGACATAACTATAAGAAAACTCAAGTGCCTGTGAAGGAGACATAGGAAAACAGAGGAGTGAAATAACTGGAGGAGACCATTTTCACTCTCCCTGAATGCTTTGGGAAAGGGAAATTTTAGAGGAGGAATTTAGTATTTCCTAATACTGTTTATACTAACTCTGCTCCTTTTAAAATATTTTGTATATATTCTTCATCCTCTTCTTTACCATCTCTAGAATTAAAGATAGAACCAAAGTATTCCAAACTGTAGTAATGACTGTTGCCTAACATTCCAGATAAACAGAATTCTATGTTCTGTATTCAGAATGAGCCTAACACACAAAAAAATGTGAAGTGCAAACTTCAGTGGGTCGAGCCCAGCAGGTGGCAGTCACTGCACATGCTGCTGTTAGTCCTGGCCTTTCAAGGGAAAAGGCCATTGAAGGTCATCACCTTGAAACAGTGTATTAAGTTCCATGGTTTTTAATCAGATGCAGGGAAGAGACGAGATTTCCTCCATATTTATCCTTAATGCACACAGGTTTTCCCCTATTTTTTTTGGTTTTAAGTTATTTTAAATTTTGCTGTTAATCCTTTGTCATCAAATAGCTCACAGTATGTTGTGGTTATTAAAATTCTGAGTTTTCCCATCAATTCAGAATTAATGTCGTGTTAATGAAATGAGGGTGGGGGTTGTAATTAAGGGGAGTGTCAATACCGTAGCTTCTCGGATTTTTTTCTCTCATTTCAAAATTTTCCATTATTGTTTAGTTCATTACCTAACTATAGTCAGTAATGGCCTGTGTCTTCTAACAAAAATTTTAAAAAAAGGAAAAGTAGTGGAAACTGAACTCAAAATGAGAAGGATCACATGTGACACTTTCATTGCTCTAAGTGGTAAACTAAGTTCCAGTGGTAGTCAGCTGTCCAGAGCAGCACGGTGCCTGGGATAGTGTTACACTGCTGGGAGATAAGGATCAGTCATTTCTTCTGGCTGCTGCTGTCACTGTCCTGGAGACAGCAGATGCCAAAAAGAAGTGGCATTGTGCTTCCCTGAGAGTGCACTAAAGATTTGCTTTCCCTCTTTAGTGCTAGTCTGGAAGCATACACACAGAAATACTCGGGGTACTTTACCTTTTGTTGGGTGCTAAGTCTGACATATGGAATTGCAAAAGATTGCCTCTTTTCTTCCTGACTTGCTTGGTTCAGACTTTCTTTGAATACCCACTCCATTTGTTCAGGCATCACCATGCTCCCTGACACGTGGTCCCTGTACTGCTTGCACCTCCTGGAAGAGCACTCTGGCCTTCTTGGAGCTCTTTTACCCAGTTAAGTCAGCATAAGTGTATCAGTCATTCTCAGTAGCTATGTAGTGTCAACATGTAAGGAACATTTATCAGCTAGGGTTAGAAAGTCATATGAAGGGAAGAGATTAGATTCTTAGTAAGGGGCAAGTTTGACTTGAAAACAAGAAAGATTTTCTTGACAGAACTAAATAATTTGCTTTGGTGTTGCCTGCATTACGGTTTGTAGCATATGTGGTAGAGAAGATTATGTACTACCAAGCTGTGTGCTTTTCCTTCTGTTGAAGAGCTTTGGATTCATTATTCTGGTTTTATGAATCAAATGTATGGTGTGAAATCATTATGCCTGCTATCACAAACACTGCCTCAATATAAACACCAAGAGCTGAAGATGTTAATATCTTTTGAATTCCCTTATAGAATTCTCAATATGGTGACAAGGCAAGGAGCATTATGGGCTAACACTCTGGGATCTCTTGGTAAGTAAACTCCTTATTTCATAAGAAAAACAGTTTAAAGATGTAACTGTTTCATGGCAAAGTGTATTCTCTACATTTTCATTATTAAATCCATCAGGAAAGACTTCAGGTTTTTGGGTTTTTTTCTTTTTCTTTGGGACATGAGGGCATTTCAGTAAACATTGAAAAGCAAATTAAAGGCTAAAATAGGATTTGAAGCATGAATAGTCAAAAGCCTATAATTAACCCCCCAAATTTTTAGTATACTACAAATAAGAACTCTAGCTATGGAATAATGGGAATAACTGAAAAATATAGGTAATGCTTACTTGTTAATAAATTCCAGTTAATTCACTATTTATAATTGAATACTTCTGAAATAAATTTAATAACCTAAGAACAGACTCAGTGGTTATGTGAGCAGCTGCCTGATAGCAGTTTCCACTTATAGTCAACAAAGCATTCTTCTGTAGAAGAAATGTGACGGTGACTACAAAGATTTATTCTCTTATGATTGTAGCTTAGCTGGAGAAATCACATATGATACCACACACTTTAAATCTAAATGTTACTTATAACTAGTACAGGTTAGAAAAAAATAGATAAAAGCAAATTATCAACAGCCTGATGTGTGAGAGAGAAAATTCTGTGAACTGGGGCGGGGGGGAGGGAGAAGCAGGGCAGGGCAGGTGGGAGAGAGAGGTGGGAAATAAAGTCACATCAGTTGCCTCAGAATAACAACTTCAGATAATTTCATGAAAGTCTGTGGAATAACTAATGCCCAAGAGAATCCAAGTGCTTTGGCTTCTTCCTTTCCCAGTCTTAAAAGAGCAAAGGGTGCTCAGTTACTTGGAGGGAAGATGATGAAATGATTTTGAAGATTAACGATGGACCTCATTGCCCCACAAAATGATAATAGAAAAGAAATTAGCAATATTCAAACCAGAGATTACATCATGTTATAACCCAATCTACATACATTTGAAGTTTGAAAAATGCCAAGCACAAAGTTGCATTCATTATGGTTTATTTCAGTTTTATTTATAAAGAGTAGATTAGCTCAGACATCAGTTTTTGAGGAATAATATAAAGGCCATGGCTAGAGACAGGATTCTGAACTGGAGTAAGAGTGGCCCTTTTCATGAGAGATGCATATTGCCTAGTGAATTTTATGGTGTGATTTCTTTTTCTTATTTTCTATTCCAAATCTAATCAAAACATGTCTGAAAACCAAGATACAGGCACACTGCGGTTCAAGGTTCCAGCTTAAGTGACACATTAACAGATTTTGCCAGCTGTGTTTGAGGAAAGATTACTCAAGAAAATGTTTGTGCATTCCAGTAACAAACTGTTATTTTTCTTAGAAAATACAGCCTCCCAAATCACGGAATCAAGCAGAACTTGTTAGTTTGGGATTTGGTACAGCTCTGCTGTGTCCTAGCTGCCAGAGGAGTTCCTTTCAAGGAGCTGAAATGATGCAAAAATACATCTTCACTTGCGCAGCATTTGTACTTCAAAGATTCCTTTTGTTCTTATTGATGGTTTTTGTCACTCTGTTCCTAAACAGATGTAGCAACATCTGTGTTACACTGGTTTTTAAATGTTCTTGAATTCAGCTCTTCCCTCCCTGCGTCATTAATACTACACGCTGCTGAGACAGGTGAAACACCATTGCCTGTGCTGAGTGGAGGGAGATGCTCCTGTTCAACTCACTGACATTAACATGGTTGCTTATGATGGATTCATGTGATTTTTGGCAGAAGTAAAAGATTTCAAATTCTTGGAGGACAAGGGCTGAATTAAAGTGGCATGGTGTCTGTATTACTTTAAAATGACGACGTTCTTTGCTGTTCCTTGTCAGCATATAATATGACTATATCATGAGGGGTGAGGATCTTCATCAAAATGCACAAATTTATAGAATCATAGAATCGTTTTGGCTGGAAGAGACCTTCAAGGTCATCAAGTCCAGCCTTATTCCCAGCTCTATCAAAACCACTAAACCATGTCCCTATATGCTTCCATACTAAAAGCCCATGCCTTTTTCTTTCTAATCCTTTCCAGGACAGTCCCCAGAGTTCTCCAAAAGGCCCTCTGGGGATAAAGTTTTCATATGCAGCTGTAAATGTCAAATCCCAAGCAATCTAATAGGCATATAAGGGAAATGTTGCCCATTGCACTCAGCCCTTTGTGGCATATGGAGGCATGTACCCAGGTTGAAGGTGCAACCAGAATCGTCTTTATCGAGAGCACACTGACTTTTATACCCTTGGGGATTCTATTTATAGCACACGGGCTTTTACACCCCCAGCCCCAGGGGTTAGTACTTCTGCAAAAAGTTTTTCCATTGGCCTCACAGCAGCCAGATTTCCAGCCGCTGTTCATGCGGCACTTCCTCCAACCACCGTCCAGGTCCTGCCACTTCCTCATTCCTTCGTCTCCGCCTCGACCCCCACAGCCCTTGATAACATGATCCAAATGCTGCACTTAAACTGCATTTCATCTCGGTCACATGTGGGCAACAAGCTTCTCTGCTACCTAGAAAGTGATGTTTAGTTTCCTGCCATCCACAGAAGACAACAGAAAGCCTGCTAGGACAAAGTTAAACCTTCCAAAGTTTTTTAAACAGATTTGAACTAGCAAAACAGGCTTAAACTTCAGTCAGTGCTTTATATCACATAACGTCTTGATACAGTACTAATTCTCGTGAAGGATGGTACTTTAACCAACTATAGCTAGAGAAAAAAATAGAAATAGGTCTAGAAAGACACACTGAAGACAAGATTTGGCAGAGGATTCCCTCCCTTTAGACAGAAAATCTGTGCTTCAGAAGCACAGTCTAAATAATTCCACCAAGCCTGAATTCTAAGCCATGTATCTGAGAGAATAGGAGTTTTAACTTGGATTTTTTAATATGTTCTTCTTTCCCAGCTCTACTTTACAGTGCATTTGGAGTCATCATTGAAAAAACACGGGGTGCAGAAGACGACCTGAACACAATAGCTGCTGGAACCTTGACAGGAATGCTATACAAAAGCACTGGTAGAGTAACAAATAGTTTCTAGTTTTCCTCTTGTGCTTTGTCCTAGTTATTTGTATTCTCACTACTTTTACCAAATACTATCCTACTCTGAAAATGGGACGCGTACAAATGTTACGCTAGGAACATAGAACTAGAGTGTAGCTTCTTTTGCAACTCCAGGTGCTATCACATGAATCCCTTGTGATAGTTTCATCTTGATGTGGTCAGGCTGTATTCTGCACATTTCTGTCCCCCAGCCACCCTCTTTCACTTTGGAAGGTAGTTCCCATTTACCTGCATCCACTCACAGACTTGAGAAACTATTGGTTTTGCTCCTCCTATGCCTGAAAAATGTCTTGAGAATGTCCTGGGTATGGATTTTATACAATCAAACTGTAAATCTGAGTAAACATTTCAGTGTTTACGTGATGTAGCTCCCTTGGTTATTGTTAGTCACGTACATGTTGCAAAGACTCCAGTTCAGCTGGAATTGCCTTTTTTCTTAAATGCAACTTTTCCTTAAGTAGTCTGAGCTGTGTGAAAAAGTGCGGTGGGTTAGGGAATATTGAACTAATAGGTCTCAGTTATCTGCTAGATGCAGTGCAGTTAAGTTTTTTCAGCTAATTGAGATGACTTCTAATCCCAAAAAGGAAAAAGCTTAAATTGATGCCATCTACTTCTGAGGTTAAGCAACAATAACTAGGAATATTAAATGAGATTTCTTTCTCTAAGCGTAAGGGAAACAGTGGTATTCACCCAGTACAGTCCTAAATGGAGTGTAAGGCAAAATTTCCAAATGAGGGTCAATTAAAAAAAGTGAAAATCTGGAATTCTTTTTTTTTTTTTTTTTTTTTGTCTCCTTAGGCCAAAAGATTTTGGTAAATCAGTTTTACAAATTCATGTCATTAAAGTATGCAAAACCAAACTAATAACTTTATAAAGGTATCACTTAGCTATTTGTGAAGCTGCTGTCTTGTGGTAGGACTCTAGTCAAAAACAACGTTATTTGAGAACAGCATGTATTTAAGGTTAGTTTGCTACTGAATTGTTTGCAGGAGGGGGTCTGAGCTTCAGCAGCAGCCTCTTAACACACATTCCAAACTAACAATTGGAGGGATCCTCTTTTGTTATAGGACTACTGGGTACCACAGTTTGACATTACCATGGGGAAAAAAGTATACGTTTTAAGTACCTCACTACAGGTTTGGCTCTATGATTGACCTGTATTTTACCAAGGAGATAAATCTGGAATTAACCTATGTACTTTTGCATATCTAATTGAGCTGCAGCGTCTTAGGCGTGTTCCTAAAGGCCAGCTTTATCTATGGGACAGAACAGTTTGAGAAGTCTTATTTTCCTGTTGTCCTAGACTAATTGCAACCAGAAATAATTGGCTTGCACAGCCTTCATAAACACTAGCTTCTGTACTTAACCTGTAACAGTACTGGGTCTCTTGTAATCAACTACTTACGTGGCATTTTCTAAGTGATAGGAACAATGTCTGTACAGGGTAGCAGTATAGAAGCCTAACGTTTTCTGTAGGAAGTTATCACGAAGAAGGAGAACTGCCATCTAACACTCCAATAGAAGCTCGCCCCTTAGCTTTTGGAAGTACAGAGCTGGCATTATGTGTAATCTCTTTTTTTTCAGTGCAGTGCAGCCATGGATAACTACTCCAGTCACAGGCACAGTCATCTGACACTACAAAAAATTTTCTTACCAGAGCACAGTGGGATTTATGTTTTGTAAAGTAAGATCTACTGAGCTAGTAGTAGCACTGACAAAGATGAATAGTGAATAAGTCCACGTTCATTGTAGTACCATATTTCAACAGTGCTCTGTGCTTAACAACTGTAGTGCACAGAAACTCAAAAGAAAAAGATTTTTCACCACAGAGAGGAAAATTGAGTGGCACGGTAGACCTTAGAGGTCCAGGGTTAGTTCTGGAAGTGAAAAAGATGATACCTGCATCTGTTTGAAGAATTTAATTCCAATCTTATTTTCCTTTTTTTTTCTCTCGTACGCTGTCCCTCTTGCTGCTTCTCTGATGCTTCCTCTCTTGTCACCTTATGCCAGAATGCCCTTCCTAATTCTGTATGGTAAAGCTTCCCCCTAAGTTAGGCCTTTACCCAGCATCAATATATACTTACCATTAAAAATCTTGAATATTTAAGCCAAGTGCAAATGATCAGTTCACACGTATGATGTATAGCAAGATTGTAATTATTTCCAGTGTTGCACAGAATGCCCTGTTGTGTTGGCATTAAAATAAAATAATATTTGAAAGCCATTAGGGACATTTCTGTTACAAATCCCCATATTTTAGTGTCGGCTGGAAACTCCCACAAACGCCATTTCAAATCAAGGCTATTCAGTAATCCACAAAGGGGGGATATGGAGCTGGAGGCAGTGCTGTTCAAACACTCACATTTCCCATTTCCATCATTCCTGTTTTGTAAAGAGATCAGTAACCTATTTAAGAAGAAACTGTGAAGTATGGCAAGTTTTTTTATTATGACTTTCCGGTTCAGTTTTAAATGCAGCACTGGCAGAGGAATCGCATCAGCAACCCTGCTGCACTGAAAAATACTCTGGGGTACACTACAAAGCCTAGATTTCATTTCTGAAACAAATGATTAAGCCTTTGCTGAGGGAGATGTGTGGACAGGAAAAAAAATAATGGAAAAGCTTCTTGAAGACAAGATTTGTTGACCCAAACTAGTCCCAGTTTTCACAATTTGTCCTTGTAGAGGTGTTAATCATTACCAAAATGCCAGCAGTCAAATAACAAAGGCTTTCCAAAATATGCAGATTCTAAAGATACTGGATTGTGGGCAGCTTGTGCAAGGCTACTTAACACACAGCTTGTGTATGAGAAGATAAAAGAGCATTAACAAGTCTGCCGGTGAGGACTGTAGAAGTTCAGCCTCTGTTCACTGGAATAGACTTAGTCACAGAAAGTTCCCCATTGCAAGCGACTAAAGCAGTTAAGTCCCCAAACTGCTGATGGTCCTCCTTGGAGTGAGACAGACACGGGTAACTTGCTGTTCTAAATGGAGCGTTAGCTGGAAGCCGTCTCGGCGTGCTCCATGGCTTTGGTTAACAGATGCTGAACTGAGTCGCCAGGCTGATTGGAGGAGCTTTGAAACAGCACACTAGCTGATCCCCTTGACTGAAGTGATCTCTGGTTCTCGCATTTGTTTGGAATTAAGTTTAATACTAAGATTACTTATTAGATTTTAGCCCAAACGTAGCAAGGCGAGTACAGTATTAGCTTGTTACACTAGACTTGCAACTTCATGGAAGCAGCGTTTTGAACTCACCCCTTAAACTGATTGTTCTGGGTGGCAGTTGAGTGACAGGTGAAAGAAAATCCTTTGTCTTCCTTTGCCAGTGGTGTATGTAGTAGAAGTGTCGTTGCAACTTAGTCCTGACTTTTGCTAAAAGGGAGTCTGATACCCTAAGTCCATGAGCGTTTCCATTTAACAAGATGCTATTCTTTATTACTCAGCTTCAAGCAAAGGCAGAAACGAACATCTGTTATGCCAAGTTTTTTTCTGATAAATGTTACTAAACACAACTACTAACATATGTTAAACCAGACAAGTACTTAGACCTCTCGCATGCATTTTCAACCTCTCCTCTAAATCAAGCCTCTGTACTTTCTTCTAATTGTGTCAGTCTCTGAAAGTAGCAAAAATCAGAGAGGTGATTGTCACTGTGCACTACTTCCCTGTTCCCTCCCACCGTGAAAGTGCACGTGGTTCCAGTCACCATGTCACTGAAGGTACAGCTAGTTGAGGATCTTACACTCCTCCTCAAGCATGTAGGACTGATCACTCAGGAAAAAGATACTGAGCTAGGTGGCACTTTGGTGTGACCCAGTATGACAGCCATTCATTTCTCCCTGAAATTCCTGACCGAGACTTCAGTAAGCAAAAAAATTAAATAACCTTTAGCTCTTATCTGAGAGTTACACAGGTTGTAGATGTTCTTTTTCTTAGATTTTTGTTTGTTTGTTTGTTTTCCCTGTTGAGGTTAGGGAAAACAGGAACAAAAATAATGCTTTGGACATTCTAAATTGTTTACTGTACTTTTGTAGGAAGTACAGAAGGAACCCGATATTAGACAGAGCAGCTGGTGCCTTTTGCACAATAGATGTTACATAAGTTGGTACGAAATGGTGTGCATCTGAAGAGAAGGGAATTGCATGCTAAGAATAGCTGAAGGGAGTAGTTGTCATTTTAAGACCTCAGAGTACCACCCTAAACAAATCAGTACATTATGAATTAATTAAGAAGGGCTAAATGTTTTATTGCTAGCAGTAAAATCTGTCCAGAGCTAAAGACCAGTTTTGTGACATTCAGTGGGTAGGAGCTTGGGGCACTTGTGTTAGTTAACTACTTCTTGAGCTATTAAAGCCTCTTCCCTTTGGGCCAGACAGGGTTTTTTTTGTTGTTTCTGTTTGGTGTGGAGGGAGAAAGTGGGGCCTTTTGCAGACTGCTGCAGGTATATTTCATTTTTCTGCATTATTTGGAGAAAAGCAGGTAAAGGATTTGCTTCTGAAGTTTGTTCAAGTTCAGAGCTGTCAGGCATTTTAGAAATTAAGAACCTCTGTTAAAACCTGCTTTTCACATAAGAAGTCTATTAGACTAATAATCAAATGGTGTTTAGTGAAAGGATTTTGTTTAGTCTGAAATAAGGAAGAAGTAAGGGCAGACTACAAGCAAGTGCCAGAGGTAATAGCTCACTGAGGCTTCCTATGTTACTTGAGGGCTAATGTCTAAGAGCACACGTGACCACTGAACGCAGCGCTGCCTTTCACCCAGCTCTGCCAAGCAGAACCGGTGAGCTGAGTTCTCAGAGCTGCAGGGATTTACAGGGTTCGTGCTGCCCTTTCCAGTAGCTGAAGTACTCTCCCATCAGCCGGGTGCTGCTGCTCTCACTTAGTGAGAAAACAGGAATTTTAACAGTGCTTACAAAGTAATTTCAACAGCTTTAATACTTTTGAACTAGTAAATTAAATTGTAAATTCTTACTGTTTTTCTAAATTAGCCTTAACACCGCAGTAACTACAAGAAATGTTCACTGTTTCAAGCTTTGTTGTTTCTGTATTTTAACAACAATACCATCTTAGCTGCAGCAGTATGAAAATGGAACATGTTTTTGTGGGAATGTATCTCGTTCCCCAAAAGAATTTTATCCTTTTCCTGAGTAATTTCTGTATCCACAGACTTGGCCCACACTTACAAGATTTCACAACCTTACCCTCGTGAAGGAAGCCATTTGAATTTCCTACTGATAAAGGACCACCCCCAGGTGTTGAAACAAACATCTGCTGATAGTTCAGAGGGTCCACTTAGCTACCACTGCACTTGAATTTGGACCAAAACTGAGGTTGCCTTGTACATTTGAAAAGTCAAATGTTTTGAACCATTTCAAAATCTTTTTGTTCCTGGAATCCCTAAAGGAAGAGAAACTTTGCATGCTGAGTACCTGAGAGACTCAAAGGCAGGAGACTAATCACAACTTGACTATTACACTTCTTGCGATTGGCATAAATATGTGGGCCTGGGGTTTCAGTTAAAGTATTTCTGCTGTTTGCTGTTGGACAGTGCTCGCTTTAAACATCCCAGCAACTACCCCGGGATAGCGGAGTAACGCGTTCTGAAAATAGAAACGGGAAAATGAAAGGTTTTCCCTCATGTTATGCGGTACAGATAATGGTTTTACCTACCATACGAGTCAAATTCAGCCTTAGGAGTGGATCATAGCATGAAGAAATGCAAAGCTGCACTGCTAGAGTGTTATACGTCATTGCATGGACTACTCTGAAAACTAGTTTAAGTGCATAAAAGAAGGACAATACTCGATAGCGAAAAGGTACAGCAGCTAGAGCCAGACAGCTGAGTTCTCATTTAGAGAGCAGCAGATGGATCTTTGGAAAGCCATAGCGGTTCTCAGCTATTATGCAGGTTGCCTGATCTCAAAATACCTGCTCTCAGAAATGCCTGTTGGCTGAACTTTTAAGTTATCTTACTTGGACACGCAAGATTAGAGGCTTTCGGACGTGTTTCCAGATGGGCTTTCTCAAGGGAGACTTGGTATCAGAGGCTCGCAGAAGGTGATGGCAGAGGAGGGGTGGGAGCATGTTCTATCATGCAAAGACAGTTGGGATGGGAGTGGAGACCTTCTTTTTAATTTTTTAACAAAGTAATCTTCTCAGAAAGCTCAACATTTCCTGCCCAGCAACTGGACTGCATTCTACAGTGTGTTGCTGTTTGATGTCTGCCACAGACCTGGAGGTATTTACTCAAATGCAAATCTAACCAGCTCGGGAAAGGAAAGCTGTTTCTTTCCCTAATTTTCCTAATTACTATGGATTGTTCAGAAACCAGGTGCAACTGCAGCTTACTGGTAAAATTGTGTGGCAGAAGCACAGGGAACCTGGTAAGAAACATTTCACGTATGTTTTC
>JAAGNO010010835.1:0-33216 GCA_033439905.1 Ceryle rudis
CACACTTCCTGAGCTCAGCCATGAGGATGTTATGGGAGACAGTGTCAAAAGCCTTGCTGAAGTCAAGGTAGACAACATCCACTGCTCCTTCTTTCTCTCTCTCCCCCTCTCTTTCTTTCTCACTCAGCATCTACATACTGTGAATTATGTCTAAATACCAAGGTGTTATTTAATATAGACAGTAAAAAAAGGAATGATAGCCCAATATTGCTTTACACCCAGAGATCATTTTCAGAGTTCATGGCTATTCTTTTAGCCATGCCACAGGAATCACACAGGCATGACTAGTTTTTACAACCCCCTTAGGCAATGTTGAAACGATAAACATGATGGGAATGGAGTCTCACCATGTGTATCTAATAGCACCAAAGAGAGTAACTAGAATTGGTGATGACACAGCATTTGGCTTGTATTAAAGGTTTAAAATACTACAGAAATCCTCTTGGCTGCTTGATTTTAAACTTTTAGATCATTAAGTGAGGCTGCATGGCGGACAGTCCCAAAGTACATGCTAGTGAGGTGTCTACTGGTGCCATAAAAAATTATACATATGGAGGTGCTTCGTTCAGCCCTGGACAGGGATCTAGGCAAGGAAGACTGGGAATATGCTGGTTTATGCACGTGTCTAACCCTTGTTTATGCATTAAGGGGACAGCATGGAATGGGAATGTATAGAGAAGTAATGCAAAATGATGTGAGAGAGGTATATATATATATGCATGTATCTGTGTGGATATTGCTGAAGTTTTATGAAATTTCAGTCCCCTGCACAACTCTACTTTCCTCCAATTAACTGCTGTAAGAAAGGAAAAACACCACTGCAGTCAGTGCAGACCATTGCAGAGGGAGTTAACAAAATGAAGAATATGAAACTTAGGCCCTGAAAAATAGATGCAGGCATACATCAGAACTTGTCTCTCTTATTCACTATATTTAAAAATTTTGTTATAAGAAACACCTTGTTACAAGTGGAAGGTATTCTAAGAATTCTACTTGGAAAATTCTAAATAGTTTTCAGAAAATGTAGATTAAAAAGGTTGTTAACCTTTTCTAAACATTATCTTCAAACGGGTCATTTCTACTTGTAAATATTACCACTGAACAGTTTTGGGTGGATTTTCTTTCTTGTTTGATTGTACACTGCATGAGGAATAGCTTCTTTTCTTTAGTGAAATTTGCCTACCTGCTATGAAGTCTAATTCATTTGATAAACACTCAGCAAAATTAGTCACCCAAACATTGAAATTACAGGGAAAGCAATTTATACACTCACATAGGACTTCAGAAAGTTTGCTGACAACTTTTGTGGGTATTTGTTCAGATTTAGTGCTAGTGTTTTGTACTCTTCTGCTTTCCTAAATGAGCATTTCTTGATTTCAGCCTCTTTCTGGTGGAAAATTTATCTTATTTCTGACATTCCTCATTACTTTCAGTTTCTTTGTTTAGTTGTGATTTTATCTTTGCTATCAATTTTTGTTATTTGAGTTGCTTGAGCATTCAAGTAATAAGCCTCCCACTGTTTCTTTTTAATGACTTCTATAATTCATGTTTTTAAGCAATGTCGGCCATGTCTCAGTGGACTATAAAAGTGAGTTCTTACTCCTGCTGCTCCCTTTGTTTGATAACATAAAACCTAAATTCAATACAGCCCTAAATCAAGAGTTCAGGTTTTGTCCCTAAAATAAATCACTGTCACCTTGCCAGCCATACCAGGAAAGTCCTGTCAGACTGAATTACCAGGAAGTTGAAGGTCAGCTGGGTTTATTACTTAATATTTGTATCATAGTGCATGCTGCATAATGATACCGTAGCCTCCAACAGTGCTCCAGGCTTCAGTAGATCCCACTTTCAGCGTTTCCTGCTAGCCATCAAATATACTTAAGGATTAGCAATTAAAGCCTGTTGCTGTATTGCTGATAATATTTTATATAAAAGAATGTGATGATAATTCAGAGAATGAGTGCACAATTCTGTGTCTGCCTGAAATGCTCTAAGATGTAGATAAGAGGAATTCAATAGACCTGTATCTGAAAATTGCCCATCACACAGGTGATTGTGTATTATACACGTACAGGAACCTCATTTGTATGTAGAACTGTAGCTATTTTTCAGAAAAGGTGTGCAGCCTTATTTATATATTCAAATATACAAAAAATGCCTGAAAACAGCGCTTCTGGTGAATGATAGAAGTAGTTTTTCATGATTATCAGAAGTATCCCCTCTGTGACAAAGCATCCAGTTTAAAAGACCAGTAACGAAATAGTTACAACATCTGAGAGTTAAAATCAGTCTTTTGGAATTGCCTTCCCTCTTACCCACGAAGATTTCCCTAGATCCTGTACGAGATCAGTGCCTCCGGTGGTTAAAATCTTCTAGAAAGGTAATTGGCCGACCGTGACTTTCCTGGAAATGGAGGAATCCACAGGGAGCATAAAGAGACTGGAACTCCCAGCAGAGCACGTATCAGCTCATATCATAGCTCTCAGGAACCAGAATGTAAAGGCAAGGTACAGGCAAGGGAGAAAATTTCAGACGAGAACCTCTTCTGTCACAGCATTGAAAGGATCTAGAGTGTTGAAGCTTTCACCTGAGACAGGCAATATTTCAGAATCAGCCTTCTCTGTAATGGTTGTAGCGTATTTATTAAGCATCTTATCCGTTCTGAGGATTGAATTGGGGCTGTTTAAAATCTTATTTCTGTGTAATCGCTGTCAGTATTTATTAAGCCTCGCTGCAAAGACAGAGCAGGGTAGGGAAATCAGGCGCACTGGTGACAGTCTGCATTAAATAAAAAGAGCTAGTAGCCATCCGGAGACTGTATCTGTCATTTAGGACTAGTTTTTCATTTAAATGCTGCCGAACAATTTTAGATGATCTCTAAAACAGTGGCGTCAGTGCTGCTGGGAATTGAAATCCGACGCACAATTGCATCTTTTTTATAATGTTGCCCTAATTTGAACTTCTTAGTTTCCAGCCCAACTTCTACCTGCTCTCTGAGAGTTTGCAGAATCAGACCACACTGATAGAAAGACCCAAAGGTCAGTTACAAAAAGAATAAGAAAAGTATCTGGAACACATTTCTCCAGTCTGCAGTCACAGACTTATGCTCTGGGGAACACAGCAGCGCTCTGCCTCCAGGCCTTTCATCTTAGGAGAACTATAAGAACCAAAACTGATCTGTGTGAATTTTTTTTTTTTTTTTTTTTTTCTCTACACACTAACACTGAAAGTTTTTCTCCTCCTCCTTTGTAAGAACACTCCCTTGCCCAAGTCTTGGTCAGTTTTATCCATCAGTGGCTAGCTCTTAGATGATGCTTCTCTAAAAATGCTATGATGTAGCAGTAATGGAAGAGTTATTATGTCCCTGACTTCTCCCAGCTCAAGCTGCTTCATCTCACCTCAGATGATTCACAATCGCAAATGTAGAGGGACATCCGTGGCCGTTAAAGATTCCTTCGAGTCCAAAATTGTCTACATTTTCCCTTTCAAAATTTAATACAATTTTTGTAATTTTAAATTTCTGATGGCATTTGAACATTTCCTCTTGAAATGTATTTCAGTCCCCTCCATTTTGTTGTAAAGTTCTAGCTGCCTCATAGTAGCTGGACTTTGGGAAAACTCTTGACTTCCTTAAACTTCTCAAGTGTCTTAGTTGACAAACTTAGACTAGAAATCTGGTAAGAACAAATCCTCTGTGAGAGCTCAGATAGTCCTGAAAAAGTTCTGTCTGCCACCAGTGTGCTCTATTACATCCATGAAACAGAAACAATCAGTTATTGGGAAATTGAGGGACTGGAAAGATTAAGTGACTTTCACAAGGATGTAAGATAAGTCTGTCCTAATTTTAGGACTTGACATGCAGATCTTAGTCCTACATATTAAACTGTAGTTATAGTCCATGTGTTCTAAGGCCTTAGAAAGCCCTGTTAGTGAGAACTTCTGAATGCAAACACTAAGTAAATGATCAGGTCTCAGCTAAGATCTGAATTTAGAGGTTTTACTGCCGGTGTTGGTGTCCAGGAATAAAGGAGAATGTCTGCATTTTGTATCATAAGGGAAGTTTATACATCTGGCCTTCAAAAAAGAACCGCTTTTGATTTTCACACGTTTTGGATGCTCACTGGGATTGTAGCGACAGAAATAAAGCAGAGTTGGATTAGGTGATTACAGAAAGCTATTTATTTATTAAAGATAAATTGCTCCAAGATAAGGCTGGAAGGGACTTCAGGATGTCATTCCATTCACCCATCTTGAACAACAGAGTAGATAAACCTTCACTATCCCACGGTACGATATAAAAACCAGTCAAATTTATTCTCAAAGGTTGCAAGTAAAGGAAATTTCTCATCATTTCTAATCCTTCTGGCAAGTTCTTCATTGTAGTGCTTCACTACTGTTAGAATTAGAAAGGTTTCCTAAATATTACTTACCAGAAGTTGAAGCTATTTGTAATCACAGTCACACTGTCAGGTTTCTTTAGGTGGAATCAAGGATAAGGAAGTAAAGGGCTTTTCAGCACAGAAGAGAGGGAGTCTTTCAGTATGTGTATGTCAGTTAAATTGCATGAAGAATCACTAAGCAAAACTACCCCTCTTATGCCTTAATTAAATACCCCCTGAGAATGAAGTACAATGAGGGACAAGGTCATGGTGAAAACTCTAATTATTTCCTAAAGCTATTGATTTTATGCTAATGATTTTAAATAATGCATATAGCTTTCATCTAATAATCTTACCTAGAATGGCAGGTGGTGTTTTGAGCTGTCTATGTCACTTGGGAGAAGGCTTGTTTGGACATATTTCTGTGTGTCTACGTTGCTTGTTGCGAAGGTTGGTGTGTAGGTGACAGGGAGCTCAATATCAGGTCAAAGGAAAAAAAACCTACTTTTTGTCAGGGCAGTGAAAAGAATCAAAGCAAGTAGAGAGAAGAGAAGCTAAAAGACGTAAAGTGAAGACAAGACGAGATAATATGTAAAACAAGCCAGAACAGAGTATCTCTGTCCACCCACTGAGGAGGACAGGGGTTTGAAATCAGGATTCCAGAGGACAACGCAGTTTCTCCTAGGAAAAAAACTGCCTCAGAGTTCATCCCTGAGGTTTCATATATCAGGATTCCTTTCTTGTTTGTGTATCTTCTAAAGGCCTACATGTAGAAAAAACTATTTCTCTGAATCTTCCTGTATATTTTACCTTCTTGATGTTTATCTTCATGACTTAAAACCAATCAGCTATGGATATCTTCTCAAAAAAAAATTTGTCCATTTCACAGTCTTTAAGGTCCAAGAAGGCAGCAAGAAGAGATCTATTGTACGTGTTGTGAATGTGCCGATTTTGTGACTCACAAAGTCTTCCCTGCTATTTGTAATTTAGATGAGCACCACATTTATACCATGAATGATTTTATAGTGTTATTGTTTATTGATAAACCTATAAATCTGGGTATTCTGCTTTAGAGAAGTAACTCTTCCCAGAAGAGCTTGAAGAGATTCTCTGGAAGCATTTATGCTATTATAGTTTGTGTATATCACAGATGACAGCTAGAATTTGATGTAGTCCCATACGCTGCTGTGGTTGTACTGTCTTTTATTGCATTCAGGTAATAGCCACTAATAATCATAGAATCACTGAATGTATTGGGTTGGAAGGGACCTCTAAAGGTCATCTAGTCCAACGCCCCTGCAATAAGCAGGGACATCTCCAACTAGCTCAGGCTGCTCAGAGCCTTATCAAGCCTAGCCTTGAATGTCTCCAGGGATGGGGCCTCCACCACCACTCTAGGCAACCTGTTCCAGTGCTCCACCACCCTCATAGTAAAGAACTTTCTCCTAATGTCTAACCTAAATCTACCCTTTTCCAGCTAATGCCATTACCCCATGTCCTGTCACTACAAACCCTTGTGAATAAACCGTCCCCTGCTTTCTTATAGGCCCCTTTCAGGTACTGGAAGGTTGCTATAAAGTCCCCACAGAGCCTCTTCTCAAGGCTGAACAACCCCAACTCTTTCAGCCTGTCTTCATAGGAGCTTCATAGGTGCTCCAGCCCTCCACTCGTTTTTGTTACTCTCCTCTGGACAAGCTCCAACAGATCCATGTCCTTCTTGTGTTGGGGGCTCCAGAGCTGGACACAGTATTCAGGTGAGGTCTCACCAGGGCAGACTAGAGGGGCTGTATCACCAGCCTTGATCTGCTGGCCATTGCGCATTGATGGCTCATGTCCAGCTTTTCATTTGCTAGTACCCCTAAGTCTTTTTCCAAAGGCCTGCTTTCCAGCATGTCCTCTCCCAGCCTGTACTGATAATGCTGGTTGCCCCAGCCCAAGTGCAGGACCCTGCACTTGGCCTTGTTGAACCTTATGAGGTTCACCTGGGCCCACTTCTCCAGCCAGTCCAGGTCCCTCTGAATGGCATCCCCTCCCTCTGGCATATCAACGGCACCACCCAGCTTAGTATTGTCAGCAAACTTGCTGAGGGTGCACTCAGTGCCACTGTCTATGTCATTAATGAAGATATTAAACAACACTGGTCCCAGTACAGACCCTTGAGGGACACCACTTGTCACATTTTCCCATCTAGACATCGAGCCATTGACCACTACTCTCTGGGTGTGACCAACCAGCCAATTTCTTTTCCACTGAACAGTCAATCCACTGAACCCATATTTCTCCAACTTACAGAGGAGGATGTTGTGGGGGACAGTGTCAAAGGCCTTGACGAAGTCAAGATAAATGATGTCCACAGCTCTTCCCTTGTCCACTGATGCAGTTACTTCATTGTAGAAAGCCACCAGGTTGGTCAGGCAGGACTTAAGGGATATTCCGTAAGATAAAAAAAAAATCAAAACCCAAAGGGATCTTAGTTTGTATATAGTTCACATTCACCATCCTGCACCAAAATGTTACAGGATGAACAGTCTACCAGTGTTAATAAGGATTGCTGATCAGAGAGTATCGTGTGCCATGTTCCAAAGACGCACGTCGGATTTTGTGCTACATTCATGACAAGGCTGAAGATTGTTTTTTAATTTAGAGGGATGACTATTGCCTGCCTACATTCAGTCTCATTCTGCATTGACCTCATCTGTCACTTTGATATTTCTCTTGATATATAGCTTTTATTCTATCTGAATCCAGGAAACACTCATTATTACCATATTTACAGTAAATACTCTGCTATCCTTAGCTGTTGTTGAAAGGATCAGCTAGACCAGCAGGGTGAAATTTTCCCACTTTCTAAGAGACTTGGCTTGTCTGCAACACAGATGGAACTGACTGGCAGGCAGAGACAAGGAGGGATTTTCTTCAGTTGCTACTCATGCTGTGCCTGTTGGAAAGACAACTCTGGACTTCAGTCACCAAACTGGTCAATCTCACACCAGTTCACAAGTCAAAAGAAAGGAAGGAAGTAAACGAAGCAGGTAGAAAGAAAGCATTTTTGAAAACAATGGGGATGGGAGAAGAGAGCACTTGAAATGATGAGAAAAACTCCCGTGTACTGATTACTTAACCTGCCAGGTTTGTCTTCACATACTGGATGGATGCTATAGCTGAAATTATTTTTAGTGGCACTTGGCCTTTGCTTGTTTTTTTCTTGCCAGTGTTGCCCATGTTTCAGTGTATGCATGTCTCTCCTTAATGACTTTGCACAGTTTAATGTCTCCTCTGCCATTCTCACTAATTGTCACCTCTGATTACTAAGGGCACCGGGTCCCCATGTGGTTTGCCCTTTGTGGCCAGCTACTTTTAATTTGGTCTGCAGCAACTGCAGGGATGGCAGCGGCAATTACAGAGCAGACTGATGCTTGACAATAGGTTTAGAGGTGCCTTTTTTTTTTTTTTTTTTTTCCTGGTGATGTTTTAATCTTTTTAAAATATCTGTTAAGATTATGGGACACACTAAAATTTCCAGTCGGGGAAATAATTTAGAGAGACAATAACTTCACTCTGATTTAATCTGCCTCTAGAATGTAAAAAAAAAAAAATTAAAAAATATCCCATTTTCTCTGAAGTTTTTTAAACTGATGATCAGAAATCCAACAGCCTGAGTTGCAATTCTAGACACATATTACACACCTTTTATGATCATTTATTTACATGAGTAATGCTACTGCAGTTTCTGTGAGCAAGTGTTACTCAAGGGGTGAAAAAAGTTTTGAAAGAAACCGTTTATAAAAAATCATGAGGCTTTCCTTGTAACATTGTTACTAGATTAGGCTGCTACTAATCTTTGTACGTATACAAGGTATATATATGCGTGTATACAAGGTATATATATGTGTGTATACAAAGTATGTGTAGCGTCTTCTAAAACCCCAGAAGATAACGTTAGGAAACCACAAGGTGTGAATAACTGATACTAATTCTCATGGCAATTTAGCTGTTTTGAGCATGTAATATGACTATTATTTAGTGGCTTAAAAAGCACAGCAATATTGAAACTTCAGACAAAGAGAGAGAGAAATCTTCATAAAATTGAAACTGCGGAGGCAATTTACTGTAGTTTTATTCCTGGTTTACTCCCTCATGTACATACACACGCAGTCTTTCTTTCATACTTTAGTGTGAAATGGAGATGCTTAGATAAATTCTGCCAGATAGGAACCAAACATAATTCTACAGGTATTGCACCCTAGACTAAAATGGTGCTTTCTGTAAGATGATATTAAAAAGCATCAGGTGATGGTAGTAGATCATGTCTGTATGTGTTCTTGGGCACTCCTGACCTGAAATAATGCCAGACAAATATTTATAATACCTATTTTAGAAAGATCTTAAAACTCTGAAGGGTACTGAGAACATTTACTGTACCTACAGGATGTTACAATTGTGACTTCTTTCATTTATAGGATGACTCTTTTTGCTTCTGCCTTAAAGGTGCCAAAGTGGCTACCTTAAGACTCTGAGCTCTAAGCTCTCCTTTGCTGCATGGCACAGAACAGGCGGAATTACTGACAGCTTCATTTGAACTGCATCACCATTTGTCTCAACTTTCTGCCTCCAGGAATCTGCTCTAAGTATTAGTGGTGAACATTCATAAGGATGTCAGTTTTGGTAGCAATTTTTATGAGAATGCCTGAGGAGCTGGTTTCTTTCATGTAAACTACCGAAAAGATCTCTGACAGCAGCGACATAGGCTACTTTTATGTATTTGAATATGTTAGCAGGGGTGGAGTCATGCTACCTGGGAGGACAGCACATAGCACAGAAATACAGATTACTGTACCAGCTCCTCTCTAAAAATTACCAATACATTCTTGTAATACATAAGCCATTTACTAATTTTTGAGTATTCAAGGCAGGGCACTGATTTAGCTGCAGAATTCTCAGTGCACTAAAATACATGAATCTTTAAAAGAACTCTGTCAAGAAATGTAACCACTGAAAATCTGACTAATGTTAAAAAATAAATGAAGATGTGGGCTATTGCTCACAAAATCCATTATAAATTGTAATGCTTCCCATTTTACTTGAACTGGGAATAAGTTTAAAGTAGAGAGATTTTTAATGTTTTTAAACCTCCTGCTTCAGTTTGAATGAGATTTCAGTTGTCTTAAAAACTTGTCCAAAAATGAAACAGAGTATAGACAGAGTATATGACCACTTTCATCTCACTGCTTTGCTTATCCTGGCATGATAAAAACAAGAAAACAGGAATCAGCTTTTTAAAACTATATTTGTTTCAATAAATATTTTAATATCAACACTTTTTTAATGCATCTGATCTCGTATTGATAAAATAATTATTTTTTAAATCAAGAAAACAAAATAATTGCAACTGCAGCTTCTCCTCTACCTGAAATTACTGCTCTGTGCATTTGCCCCTGTTTTTCCAATCAGACTGATACAAAATTTGAGCTCTGCCACTGCAATCCGATAGAGCAATTGAGTGTAACAGAATTTTATGCTTTCCCTGCAACTAAAGTTTTGAGAAGCTGTAATGCAAGTTTTCTTTTTAAAAGTAAAAGCTCAATGGACATATTGGAAATACTCCCACCATCTATGAAATATTAACTTTCTACACTGCTGTAGACACTGCAAAGGGTTGCTGATACAAATTAGAAACACTGTGACTTTAACGCACAGATTATTTCGTTTGATCAAACTGAAGAGATTTTGTGTCTTTAGAAAGTAATCTGATGTAGAACGTGTCTTTCCCCCCTTCCTTTAATGTGCTTTACCCGCTGGGGGCTCAGTATTTATATTTTACTCCCAGTATTTTCCTATTTCAACCAAAAATCCCCTTTCCCCATACCATCTTTGTCAGAGTTTGTTCTTCCTTCCTACCAAACAGTGATATCATATCAGTTCAATTTTAACTATTTTAGCTTATTTCCTTTAAAATACTCCCATGGCTGGAGCTTGCAGAGAACAATACATGTGAGTGGGCAACCTTATTTTCTGCTGAGGCGCAATAAGATGCTTAATGAACAGAGAAAATTCCTTGAAATTTGATGCTTTATGTGCAAAATATCTGTCAAGATAAACAACATCCACCACTCTCCCCTCATCCACCACCCTGGTCACCTAACTGCAGAGGGCTATCATGCTGGTTAAGCACAATTTTCCCTTCATATATTCATACTGACTGCTTAAAAATTAAATTGACTGAATTTAATTTTTTAATCCAGCTGACCTAATGACTGCATTTCCAGTGGGAACTGCCAGGAGAAAGAGTCAATATTTTGATGACTCACAAACAAATACTGAGCTGGAGAACTTTTTAAAAGGCATTTATCTTTTTATGTGTTGGAATCAGGAATAATGTGGCCAGCAGAAGCAGGGATGTAATTCTGCCCCTGTACTGGGCACTGGTGAGGTCTCACCTCGAGTACTGTGTGCAGTTCTGGGCCCTGCACTTCAAGAAAGATGTTGGGGTGCTGGAGTGGGTCGAGAGGAGAGCAACGAGGCTGGGGAAGGGACTGGAGGGAAAGTCTGATGAGGAGAGGCTGAGGGAGCTGGGGTTGTTCAGCCTAGAGAAGAGGAGACTCAGGGGGGACCTCCTCACTCTCTACAACTACTTGAAGGGAAGTTGTAGTCAGGAAGGGTCAGGCTCTCCTCCCAGGCAACTAGTGACAGGACGAGAGGGCAGGGGCTGAAGCTGCGCCAGGGGAGGTTTAGGTTGGATATCAGGAAGCGCTTCCTCATAGGGAGGGTGATCAGGCATTGGAATGCACTGCCCAGGAAGGTGGTGGAATCACCATCCCTGGAGGTGTTTAAGGAAAGGCTGGATATGGCGCGTAGTGACATGGTCTAGCTGATGCCATGGTGTTGGGTCATAGGCTGGACTTGATGATCTCAGAGGTCTTTTCCAACCTTAATAATTCTGTGATTCTGTGATTTTTTTCTGATTAGGTCTATAGCAGATACCCACTACAACTCTACCCATGAGAGTCAGCCTGCTAAGACTGACCTGTAAAATCTCTGTGGAGTACTAAAAGATTGAGCTGACCAGCTTCACAGGAAATCTAGTTTTGGATTTCTTTTCTCATTATTCTAGTAGTTTTGTTCATGAATGTGATAGCTGACAAAACATTAATATCTCACACCAGTGAGACAGGCTTGCCGATATTGAAACGATCAATGGCCTGAGGTCACAGACAGGGTTGAGGTGGTCAGACCTTTTTGGTACTAATGATACTTTTGTGACACCCTGAACTATTTGGTCAAAAGAACAGAGATATAAAATAATTTTAATTGCAGTCAGTCTATTGGTAATAGATTTATTCTCTCCTGGGCATTCTCGGAATCTGACTACATTTTTTTGGCAAAGTCAGCAGCTTCACCGAGTCATTTGGGAAGTTCAGCAGATTCAGTAGTTATCAGTACTCAGAAGACTACTGACATACTAACGCTTGCCTGACGTGAGAAGCCACATTGGCTGAGGGAATGGTAACATGCAGGCACTGAACTGTTGAGATGTACAGCTTTACAAGAGCAGAGAGCGTTCAGATCACGACTTCATACAGGTGACATAAACCCTCTGTATATACTTCCTAGTACGATGACTGGTCTTTGCAGCAGTAGGGTCTTGCTTGTCCATATCCCACTTCTGAACCAGGATCATTCTTAGATTGTTTTCTACAGAATTGCTGCTCACTTGGTCACTCTGCTATAGTAGTAACTGAAACACACTATAGAATGTGTCATGCGCTTCTGTTTTCAGAATACCATTGGCAGGCTGGAAAAAGAACCTTATCTATTTACCCTTCAGTAAGGACCTTGGTAATGCTTATATAAGGAAAAGACATGAAATTGTTCTCCTTGTGATAACTAGTCTTGATTTAACTTCTAAATCCCTGTTGCTGATCCATCTTTAAAGGGTTTATTTGGCTTTCAAAAAATATTTAACTTTGGGAATTAGCTAGTTTCTTCAAAATGTACTTTGTGGATTTTGTACAGAAATGGTGGGAATATGAAGAAAACCTTCTGCACTATTTGTAGAGAAGCACTGGACGGTTTGCAGAAACATGGAACGAGTAAGGCTGCACTTTAAAAACAATTTTACATGAAAGTTTTGAGTTTTCAAGTTGCTAGAGTAAATGCTGAAATGATAGGTATCTTCTAAATACTCAAATGACAGGAAGGCATCAGGCCCTTCAGGGACGAGCTATCCTCATCACTCCCTACTTATATTTAACATTCTAGCAGGAAAAAAAGTAAAATGTAGAAAAGACTTTTTTTCAGAGTTGCAGACTGCCAGTGTGAGAGGTCAGCTCTCTTCCATGCTGTGTCCCAGTTAGTGGCTTAGGTCTCCTTCCCCTTGCTGGCTTGAACCCATGGTTGTCGATCCCTTTTTCCTACAGTCAGTAACAATAAACGCGATTGCGGTTACAGTGAGCTGCCAAAGACTGGAATGGTAAATGCATGGGACTAGAAAGAACATGAGTGCTCATAACTGATTACTTAAAACATAAATTGAGGAGATAGGGCAAAGGCAATTACTATATTGAGGAAAAAACTAAGAGCTTGTTCAATAGCAGTGGATTTTAAGGATGCTTTATGCAAAACACAGAAATAAAGAAATGGGAAACAAGATGCTTATCCAGTGACCAAATGGAGAATGAAGCATAGGTGTGGGAAAAAACGTATCAAGTTAAATGTGTGCAAGGAAAGCAGCTTTCCACTTGTGTTAGAACCTCACAGATACCACTGTTGCTGGGGTTTTTTTCTTAAGATATTTGGACTGGGTGTCATTTGCTGTATCCACCTTACCTTTCCTTATAAACAATGAGCTTCAAGTTACACGCTGATTTAAATTTCCTTCAGTGTCTTGTCAAATCAAATAACTCATTTTTTCACCATTTCCTCGTCCAAGATCCAGTACTGTTTATAACAATATTCAAAAGTTACAATAGTAATTTACAATTATATTGATTTTGAAAAATAAGATAGCATTTTTTCCTTTCTTTTTTAAATTAGATAATTATTCTGGATCTTAAAAAGAAAACTAGGATGCTTATTTGATCAGTCTGTTGCAGAGTCTGTCTTAAAGACAGTTGCAAGACTTCTGACAGGAATGTGATACTTGCCAGCACTTGTGTCGGTCTTTGCAGCACCTTATCATTGCTGCTGCTCATCTCGGTATCTTTTAATGTTATCATCTTCCAAATACTCTGGAGATCAAAAGTAAAGGTGATTTCCTAAATTCATTCCTTGATTTTTTGCAGCAGCCTACTGAGAATGACAAGTCATTGGCAGAGGAGACTCTTGTTAAGCAGAAACTGTTCCTCTTAGACACACTGTTAATCTCTCTCTCTCATGGCCGAGTCTAGACACCATTTTTAAGATTTTTTTCATGAGCAGGGTGGATAAAATGGAGATTGAGTCAAAGGAAACAGCAGTTCAAGGGCTGTTGCCATCTATGCACTGTTGCAATGACAAGTATTTATTTGGTGGACAGTGTAATGTGCTGCTTTAAAAGTCATTCTCTGTCTTCTCTGAGGCTGTAGCAGAAAAGCCGTGGGATGGATGGAACAAGCCCATGGTCTGGGCATAATCTATTTAGACTAAATAAACATAAGCAATAACAAATAAGTTATGGTAAGAAATTATGGGGTAATAAATGGGAGGCAGATGAGGGATGAATTGGCCTAAACAATAATAGAGTACCAGTTTTTACAGAACCAAATTGTAATTTGGGAAAACTAAGTTAAATGTTCTGTCTTTGTGGTGGGTTAACCTTGGCTGGATGCCAGACACTCACCAAGCCACTGTCTTACTCCACCTCAACAGGAGAGGGGGAGAAAACAAGATGAAAAACTCACAGGGCACAATTAAGACACTGCCCTTGGTGTCCCCAGGACTGTTGCTTTCCCATTTTTCTCTCTTCTTTCTCTCACAGCTGCTGTGCAGCATTTTTTACCCTTTCTTAAGTAAGCTACCACAGAGGTGCCACCAGCGTTGCTGATAGGCTCAGCTTTGGGGACTAAATGGGGGAACTGTCTCTGTCCAACACAGGAGCAGCACAGAAGCTACCCCTGCAGCCCCCATGCTACCAAAACCTTGCACATAAACCAAATACAGTATTGAAAATGTTCATACTGAATTGAAGTCTCTGCTTTTTAAGATATTTATAGAACTAGGAATTAGGAGATGTCCATATGCCGACCAAGAAGAAGCAAGTTTCTTTTACAACAATGTCACAGGGACTAAAAGAGAACATGATTCATTTTCCAAGGCACTGTGGATGTACTGTTGCAGCACTCGAACCTTTTTGCTTAAAATACCTCTCAAATGTTATTGCTATCTATGTTCTGTTCATAAGAACCATTTCAAGTAAAAAACTGCAAAAATCAGTTGCTACAGGCAAAAATCCTACACATGTACGATTTGTCCACTTCAGATGTGAACAACACAAGCGTTAAAAGTGGGCCCTCAAATTACTATTATTGCTTAGGCTTGTTTGTTTGTCACAAAGTGTACATCTGGACTTGTTTTGATCTCTTCTTCCTTATATTTGCTTCAAAATGATGAAACCAAAATTAAATGCTGCTGGATTCTTCATTTCTTCTGCCTGAACAATATAACCACTCTGTGCCACCACAAGGTTTGAGGAAGCAAATGTAGCAGTTTCCCTCCTGTGCTTGTGTAGCTCTGAACAGTAGGCAGCAAATGGCGTTGATGGGATGGGTCAGCTCTGAGAAACTTGTAAACCCTGCCCTGCATTGTAACCAAATATAGAAATAACTCACATATTTGACAGTTAATTTTAAAGATTCTTACAAATTCCTGTAATGCGAGTCCGTTACCTTTGAAAGCAGATAAAATGCACGGAAAGACACATGCACACAGAAAGCTTCTTCCTCTGCTGGCCTTCTAAAACTGGCACCATATTTGGCAAAAGCTGCACGGATGATAGGAAGCAACAGCTGTGGTGTAGCTATGACAGCTTTGCCATACCTGTTTTCCACTTGTGGTCACCATAAAAGAAAAAAGTTTTATTGCCTGTTTTCAAAACCAAGAGCTGTAGAGTTTCCATGACCTATCATTCCCTGCTTGATGCTTTATCATCTATATCTCTAGACATCCCGGTGCAGCTCAAAGTAACAAAAGCAATTTGAATTCAGCGATACAGAAACTTGAGTGATTTATGCAAGATAAGCACTGAAAAGGTTTGGATGTTTTCCCAATCCTCTTTGTCTTTGTAATCTTGAACTCTTCAAGTAACCCATGAAAAGGTTTTTTCAAGATTGTAGAGTGCCTTTTTTTATTATTTTTATTTATTTATTTATTTATTTATTTATTTATTGTGGCTGAGCAGAAATAACAACTGTTGATGTGAATGAAATTGATACGGAAAATGTTGACCAAGGTCAATAAAGAGGGTTATGTCAGAGTTAGGAGATGAATCATTCCAGCTCCGGAAGACAAGAGATTCTTAAGGAATTCACCACGTTCCACACAATCTGAGTTCCAGAAGTTTATGAAAGATGGCTGTCAAGGGAAACTGAATATGCAGGTCTCTAACATTTGGTTCTTTTGCAAATTGAGGACATCACATCCCAGCAGTATGTGCACAAGTAGATTTTGCTGCTCTGAGGACTCAGACAGAGAAGGACCTTACCCAGGGGTCACAACTGCCTGAGGCGAGCTCCTGCTACACAGCGGTGCCCCCCTCAGCATCCTCTAGGACCTGGGACTGATTTTACAGCCTTGTTATTTGCCATCCTAAGCATGTGTTTTCAGTTTCTTAATGCCGAAAGCTGTTTCTGCATTAATGTTGTATGGTTTTCTAACCCATACTGGGAAAAGTCAGGCTTCTGAAAATTCAAGGTACCTTTTTTTTTGCATAGCTTCGAGTGCCTCTTTGTGCCAGGCTATCCCTGCGTTTGTGTACATCTATTTCTTTGCCATGTGAATTACTGAAAATCTCCAAACCTGATATAATTAAATAGTCTTAAAATGCCAGTATAAAGACAATGAAGGAAATGCTTGAGAAGAATCGTAACTTGGACGTTTTTTTGAAAGTTCCTCCTGTATTAAGCATTTTATAGAATAAACAGAGACATGGCTCTTGCCCCAAGGAGCTCTGTATATTTTACAGTCTTAATATGAAAAAAGGGAAGGATGGAATCAGGACATTTAAATCATATTTTGGCCTCAACCCTGCTCTTCACTTGTTAATTAAGTCAGTTTTCTTTGAAGAAAAAAACAACCCAAAACATTATGCTAGTTATTTTTCTATCCTTAGCTAAGCAACAAAAGCGCGAATATTTTAGGAACACGTATATGACAACAGCCTCCAGATATGAAGGCTGTTAACAAGCTGACATTGAACATTTCTGCTTCTACACGATACAAGTGGAAGTATTGCAATGAGACTGCAAGAATATGGATACATTTGAGAAAAATAAGTTACAGGAGATGCAAGTATGTGAAAACAAGAGAAAAAAGCATTAAAATGACAGCTAAACCAAAATACCCTCCCCATTCATTTAGGATTTTATTTTGGCAAAGCTACAAACCCTGTATGATACTATCCTAGCTTAAGTGTCATGTCAAAAAGAACATGTTAAAGAAAGCCAGTGGGTACACTGACTTTTCAAGATGATGATGAGTTAATTTTAAATACAGATGTATTGTAAATGGTCATTTTTAAATGCCTTTCTGTTCAGAGGAATAGCTATTTGAAAACGCCTTTTCTAGGGAAACAGGACTACACCCCGTATTTAATCTGGCCTATTTTCTTTTGCATTTGAGGTATATTTTTAATAATATTTACGATGCTTGACAATAAAAGATTTATTGATAGATTTTATTTTGTTTTCAGCTAAGAATGTCTCAGCAAAACTGTAAATGGAAATCTAGTTGAGGTTCATGAAGGTTCTATGGTAGCTCTATGACTGTTGGGAAAAAAACCCCAAACTGCTTATTTTTGAACATCATGAAGAGTTGATGAATTTCCAAGTACTCCGTAAAGTAAATATGATCTACTAAAGATTTAAGTCCCTTCACTACTTAAACATAACAATCCAAATAAGGAACGAGTCTAATTCTGGAGAATCTCTTAAAACCACAGGAACTGTACAAGCATATGCTTGAATCACCCACTAGCTGTCTGCTAAGGTAACTTCCAAAGACCACAGCTGTATGGAATTCTTTGCAGAACTACACAGAGTGCGTGTTGCATATCTCACAGTTAAGAAAGTGACAGTGTAGATGAAAGAGTTAATTACTTGTTGTGAACACTCATCATTTTATAGAAACAGCTGCTAAATCTTATTTCTGTCTACACGATTTGGAGCAACTTCGGTTGTGCACGAAGTTGCTCTTTCTCAGCTTCTGTGAGTAGGACTCCTGCTATTTCAAGATTTTCATATTCCCAAACCAAGCTGTGACATGCAAAACCATTTACGCAGCACTTTCAGAGAGGTGAGAGGTGATAGCTTTTCTTTTCTTGTGCCAACATCCACTCCAAATCAGAAATAAACTTTTCTGTTTCATAGCTACAGACTGAGGGGTGACTTTGAAAGTAACTACAAAATGAATGCAGAGGTAAAGGAAGATCTAAGTACCTCATCTGAAAGCACTTTCTCTATGTACCATACTTTATACATAACCCTGTACAGTTATAGAGTCTACTATCAATGCAGCTTTAAGTATGGGATGTAATTTTCAGAAAAACAGGGATTCCAGTCTGCAAAGTAGTGGACCATGGGTGAGAAATAAATTGACAGGAATTTATTTTCCAGTTAATTGAAGGAGGAGTGGTATCTTGTGACTTTCCTGTCATTGTCTCCAAGACATGTCCAATTATAGTACATAATTATGTCTGTCTAGTATCTCCTTCATGCTATGACAATCAGATTGTAGAATCACAGAATCACAGAATGGTTTGGGTTGGAAGGGACCTTAAAGGTCATCCAGTTCCAACTCCCTGGCCATGGGCAGGGACATCTTCCACTAGACCAGGCTGCTCAAAGCCTCATTCAGCCTGGTCTTGAACACCACCAGTGATGGAGCATCCACAGCTTTCCTGGGCAACCTGTGCCGGTGTTTCACCCTTCTCACAGTACAGAATTTCTTCCTAATATCTAATCTAAATCTACCCTCTTTCAGTGTAAACTGTTATTCCTCAACCTATCATTACACTCCCTGATAAACAATCCTCCCCCATCTTTCCTGTATGTCCACTTTAAGTACTGGAAGGCCACTATATGGTCTCCCTGGGGCCTTCTCAACTCCATGTTGTTTTACAAATTATTTTCAACAGCAGTTGAAAATAATCCCTTTATGCAAGTAGTCTGTTGTATTTGCCTTTTCTGTTCATTGAAGATGCTTCAAGTTCAGAGCTGTGAAATAATTTGCAAAGAAGTCCTGTACAAAATAATTGCTAATCTAATATTAGGAGATACTGGGCATAAACCAATAATGAAGTGGTTCAGATAAAAGACCTACGTATTATTTTCTACCTTTAATATTACTTAGCAATGTAAGGTGCTGAATTTCTTCATGAACTTGTTCTGTCATCTGGGAATACCTTCCATCCCTCCTCATTATATATAGCACCAGAGGAGTGACGGATATTTTACAGACAAGGAAAACCAGCTGTTTTATGGAGTTGTTATTATATATATATGAAATATAAAGATGCAGAATATTATTTGAAATCAGAAACTGTTTCTTGGGAAAGACAGGAAATTGATCTGCATATAATGATTTATTTCTATGCCATGTCTACTCGGGGACAAGCAAAAATTAACGTCAAAGCGAAATGGAATCTGAAAGCCTCATCATCTAATTGTAATGAGGTAACATTGATGGTGCAAATTTGGGGGTTTGCTCGAGTTGATTTAAAAAAAAGTTTTAACCAAAGGTGAGGGCCCTTTCAGACACTGTTACAGCACTACTTCCAGGTTTATTATCACAGAATTTCATTTTCCTGTGTACATTCTGTGCTAGTCTGCCTTTTTTTCTACTATCTTGTTCACCTTTATTACCTCCTAACCTTCAGTTTCTAGAACAATTATCTTTTCATAGTATTTGTAGTCTGATTAAAGCCTCTAAATCTTGACTTGCTCTGAAAAAAATGTATTTTTATTTATTTTATACCACAGTAAGACAGCAGCTATGAGTGTGTACTTTTATTTTAAAAGAACACATTGAGTGGAATTCTTTGGAAGGCTTTCCTGGGTTTGCTAGTCTTTAATTATTTCATAAATGGTGCTATCATAGGTTGCTTAATGAACTTTTAAGTGACACCAAATCCTGGGAAGAACCAGAGGTAAATTGGGAAAGGCAGTACAGAGCAAATGATTTGCATAAATTAGGGACTGTGAGAAAGAGGAAGTTAATGAATACAGATAGGTAGCCCTGTATTCCTGTCCAGGAGACAGTGATAGGAATGATCAAAGATCTAGAAAATCAGACCTCGTGTAAAGTTCAAGTCCTAGAGACAGTCTAGAAGAGAAAAGAAGGAGTGTAGATATAACTGTCAAGCATTGCTACAGAGGAAAAGAATAATCTACTCTCCTCACCAAGTAATGAGCTTAAATGGCAGCAAGTGTTTCAAGGTAGATATAATTTTTTTCTAACTCTGAGGAAAGCAATATCTGCAATAAATGGTCTGGAGAGATCATGGAATCTTCCTCATCAGATGCAATCAAGAACAGATTAGAAAAGCACTTAAGAAGAATGATATAGGCACACTGATTATTCCTTCAGTGAATGAATTAGAGGATCTCTGAAGGTTGTTTTCCTCTCTGCAATTTATTATCCAACGTTAGCAGAAGTGATACCTCTCCCGTTTCCCACTTCTGATGCAGTCCTCTGCATTTGGTGTGGTATCAACTCTAAAGTCCTGCAGATAGTGCTGGGAAAATGGAGACAGAGTTCAAACAGTTTTGGTTGGAGAACTTGGGACATGTTTGGGGGATAAATCTTGGCCTCTGCAAATGAAATGAAATGAAAACCTTAATTGTAGAATGATGTCAACTAGCTGTTAATATAGTCATACGGATCATATCCTCTCCTGGCAGTGCCATTCACCAGTGCTCAGATGCCAGAATGAAATACTGCAATGCCTGGGATTTGAGGAACAGCCTTTGCAGCCTAAGTAGTGCCAGAACTCTGTATTATTTTTCCCTCTTAAGTTTGATGTTTTTACAAAAGACTTCAAAAAGCTACGTAATAGAAAATTTTAGTTATACCTAAAAGTAAACATCAGAGGAGTGAGTGAGTGAGTAGGAATTCAGCAGAGACAAAAGAAAAGAGCAAGAGGATAGCACAACAGAGATCTTGATAGAGTTTCTATTACTTACCCGGAAGAAGCATAACTACATGTGGAAATTCTTGCATTTTAAATTGCACAGGCTGCTTCGTTGAAAGTGAGGTTTTAATCAAACTTCAGGCTGCTTAGCGTTTTACATGGGACTATTTGCCTGTATTCAAAGTAGAAAAAGTAGTTACAGACCTGAAGAGCAGAGCAGAGCGTTGTCAACAGCTGACAGAAAAATCCAGAGGAGCATTAAACTAGATGAACAAATGTGTGGTCAGTGACAATACCACCTAATGAGCAAACAGAGGCCCAACGCCTGTGATCAGAGAAATGCTTTGGCTGCATTTTCATCAATAGCACGGACCAGACCTGTGTCTTGGGAAAATAGGAAAGTTAATTCTAAGTAGTATTTTCTCTTCTTTCTCATTTCACTTGAAACTACTTCTCTCATCGTATTTGCCACTACATTTCAACATACATTGAGATGCAATAAACAGCTGCAGCACAGATGTGCTGCCATTTACAGATGGATGAATCGAAGTGATTTTCCCTCTTGATAGAGATGTAAAGTTTTACATTCATTAAGCAACCTTATGCAACATCAGCCTCGGGGGAAACTCCATCAGAGCACTCCCTAGCATGTTGCTATAAGGTATCATTTACAAATACTGGGAAGTAATAAAGGATCCCTTTTTTCCAGAGATTCTTTTATTCCTGTTTCTCATATTCGCCAATGACCTTTGCATGACTGTGCAAAACAAATCTGAGCTGCCTCAGCAAATGTTGGTCAATTACTTCTCAAGAATACTCTCCTTTTCCTTTAGCAAATTTATCAAGTTACAGCATCATGAAAATGCTGAATAATGACATCCATGGGGATTGAGCAGGAAAACAAAACATGTATCAGCAGTACATTCTGCCAGCATGAGATGGTGGAAGTTCTTCAGGTAAATTGGTTTGGGGTTTTTTTATCCTAATCACAAGGTATGACAGCCTGCTTCAACAACAACTGCTTTTTGACAACTACCGAGGGATTTGCAAACTAAAGCCCCTGTACTTTCCAGATACCAGCTGAAATAAAGATAATTTGTCAATAACCTTGAAGCCAGAGATACCCATATTACTATTTTAAAAACTAATCATATTTTTATAATTGTCTAATAAGATAAAACTGTCATATATGTCATTTTATGCTTATGCATATCAATGCCTATGCTTATTTTTAGAGATAGGCTTTGCACCAAATTGTATATAAAGAATCTACTAATTATGACTTCCATAGTATTGGTTTGCAGGGATGATTTTCTAAAGATGGCAGTGATATTGGTTTGGATTTATATGCCATTCTTAATTACTGCCCAGTTTCTAATAAAAACAGTGATGCCATGCACTGAACAAAAGAGATAGAAAGGAGAATTCACCATGGGTTTTATTCAGTGAGGATGGCTCAGGGTATGGATCAAATTCCCATGAAAGATTTAAGAGATTTGAGAATTAAAACTGATACCTGGGTGCATACATTTACATATGTTGAGTTTAAGATTATACTGGGAGCCTTAGCTGAGTTATTTCTGAAGTTCTGAGTACTGTGCTTAGTAAATAATATTTCTGCAAGGCTGACTTTAGACTTCTGTTTTTCTTTTTTCTTGTTCTGACTTTTAATATATAGTGTACACTTCAAGTTCCTTAGAATGATAGACGCTTGTAAATACACATTTACTGCCTTACATACTTTCCTCTTCTAACAGGTAATAACTTCAGAGTAGTTATTAGATTTTCTAGAGATTTACTCCAGTTTGACTTCAGTGTGATTTCTTTTTATGTCATTGTCTGATATTTAACCTAAAGTTATTCTCTGTTACTCTTTCCTTGCCACAAATGTTTCCTAACTAGAATAACATTACAAAGAATTGAGAAATAGATTCCAAAGCATTTATTCACAAGTGAACTTCTATAAAATTAAAAAGGAATAGGGTAATGAAAGATGGAAAAATGCCTAGAGAAACAACTGTGTATTCTTCTTCGCAGGCTAGTGAACTACTTGTAATATACATAACTTCTCAGGTAGATTAATTATGTAAGAATGCTTAAGGAAAGACTATTCCAGGAGCTCTTGCAATCTAAGACTTAATATGTGGCCTATGAAGAGGCCAATGGAAACCTTAAAAGCACCAGGAAACCACTGCTGAAAAAAAAGAACGGTTTCATGCTTTTGCAAGCATCCCACATGAAGGGCTTCTTATGTGATATTTTTATGGGGGATTAAGACATTTCCCCCGTTCATTGTAACTTTTGCTTTTTCATAGATACTTGCAAAAACCTACATCTTAAACCTGTCTGATTTACCTGAGATCAGTCATAATGAAGGACTTGTTTAATGAAAAAGGTGTAACTATAGTAAAGCAATGAATTATCTTCTAGTTGATAACACTTGATACAGAAGTAACGAGTAAGCTTAACAAGGTCAGGTTGTTCAGACCCCCATCCAACCTGACCTGAAATGTTTCCAGGGATGGGGCATTTACCATCTCTCTGGACAACCTGTTCCAGTGTTTCACCATCCTCATGGTAAAAAATTTCTTCTTATGTCTAGTCTAAATCTACCCCCTTTTAGTTTAAAACCATCACCACTTGTCCTGTCGCTACAGATAGGCCCTACTAAAAAGACTCTGTCAATCTTTCTTATAGGCCCCCTTTAAGTATTTAAAGACCTCAGTAAAGTCTCAGTGGAGCCTTCTTTTCTCCAGGCTGAACAACCCCAACTCTCTAAGCTTTCTTCACGGGTGTTCTAGCCTCCTGATCATTTTTGTGCCCCTCCTCTGGACTGACTGGAACAGGTTCACATCCTTCTTGTACTGACAGAGTACTCCAGCTGTGATCTCACCAAAGTGAAGTAGGGTGGCAGAATCACCTCCCTCCACCTCCCTCCAAACAATACAATTATTTATTTACTCTCAGTCTCTTCCCAGAATCTTATTCAATTCCTCTTCTTCAGAACTTTCTGAGGTTTTTCTCAACTGAAGATCCCATACTCTGCTGCATGGACCTTCTGCTTCTAAAAATGGCTTTCTGTGTGTGTCAGGTTTGTCAGCTCTGTCCGAGTATGCACATGACTTTGTGCCAGTCAAGGGGGGATAGGGGAAGGATGGATATTTTAATTGATATTTGCTGCAGATGTGGCTTCAAAACTCATTTTGGATACTTCATTGTGAATTTAGTACCCTTCATTGCATGGTGGCCTTGTTCATTTGCTTACTGCCTGCAAGAAATTAAGATTCTTATGCTTACCTGAAAATGTCTTTCCAGTGATGTGGGTATGCATAACCATTCTGACCAGTACTCAGGGGGTTACATTTTTTGGTTTTTGTCTTTAAGATGTCAGCTCACTTGTGGTTTTGAAATACCAATGTAGCATTTGGTATATAAGGCACATCTATAGACTGTCTTGCTGTGTGACAGTTTCAATTGCACTTTGGCTGGGTGACTTTTTAGAAAGACCACACATTGGTCTTGAAGCAGGTCCAATCCCCTCCACACAAACATGCTGTTCATTTTAGAGGTCAGTGAGGCTTCCCATGGAGTTTAAAGTATGGTTACTGCTGTGCAAAATTAGAATTACTGTACCACGGGTAATGCTTGGTTTAGACTATTCCTCTGTTCTGAGCTTCGGAGTACAGTTATCTGTGGTCCATAGTATCATTTGTGGATTCAGCACCACTATTTCCCTTGGTCTTCCTACTGCCTTATCAGGCTTTGTGACAGCTATCTCTGGCACAGAGGGACGGAGCTAACAGTCAGGAATTGCCAGCCGGAAGTCAGCGGGATTCACAGTTCTATGTAAATCTACTGCTTGTCAAATACAAATTTCATGTATGTGTACTCAGATGCTGCCCTTTATTATGTTGTATGTTCTTGGGGGCATTGTCATACCTGATCCTGTGTTATGCTTGTTACTTTTAGCTTTCCTGGAGGGCAATATAAGATGCTTGTCTGAGTCAGACTCATAAGATGATAGTGTCCCTGTCAATGCCCTTTTCACCTGATAGACAGTTAGAGCATCTTACCTACAGTATGTGCTGTGCTGAGCGAGTGGTGCAGTGGTATCTCATAAAAGAGTGCTCAGAACTGACTTAAGCTGGGTATTTTATTCTCCCAGGTAAAACAGATATAACAGATGTTAACAGATACACTTTTCCCTACCAGTGATGAGTGGTCAGCGTCATGATAATGGGATAATGTGCTGTGTTCAGGAGCTCTCAGGAAAATATCCCATCTTTCATGAATCATCTTGGATTCAGGCTCTGTATGTTTTTATGTCTAGACCATATAAGAGGCAGAGCTAAAACAGACTACCATGCTGTTTATTTTCTTTAATATTTAACTTTGTTTCTCTCTCTGTGAAGCTAAAGAGTCATCACATCCCCCAAACGTTTACAGAACTGATGAGATGAGACCAAACCTGTTCCCACTGACTTCTGTTGAGAAGTTTCAAATAATGAAAAATACCAAGTTTCAGCAGGGAACAAAGGAAAAAAATACTCTCTCATGCAGGCAGATCATTGCCTCAGGATGCTTATTTCTTAAACCAGCTTTAAGATGATAAGCCCACTGACACTGTTTGAAAGTTCATCAAGCGTCTGGAAAAAAAATATAATGCAGTATTAGTCCTTATTTCTCATAGCTGGAAGAGTTTTATGGTGCACTAAATAACAATATGTTTTTTGTACTGTATTGTCAGAATGTGCTTTGCAAATACATTACTTTTAGTTATGTTTTAACAACAAAGGCAATGTTGTTGACATCAGCCCTCGCTTTATGAAATGGAATTAATGTTAGACAAAAGAATTTCCTAATGGGTTCTGATACAGCAAAATTCTGTTTATGTCAGAATATGAATTGTCTTAATTTCCACCTACTCTAGAACATGTTTCCCTGCAGTTTTATGATGTTCCCTGTTAGGAAACACATTTCTCTGGGGAAAAAATACAGATCTGCTTCTTGGCCATTCCCGTTAGCAATTTATCTGACATAGAGAAGATCAGATAAGGATTTAGGAACGGAGCTAATAAAGCTTCCTGAGACTGTGTGGATATGTAAAATTTTTGCTTTTTCTAATGTGCACTTAGTTTGAATTCGGCCTTTTGCAAATCCACTTCTCATGTAGTAACTGATAAAGACATTATGTCTACACAAGTTCTTCTTCTGCAGTGTAATAACCTAAGACAAAAGGTGTTTTGGTTGTCACTTTACACATAACACCTCAACATGTTGCTGCAGGAAGTAAAGGCAACTCTCACAGTTCTTTTCCAAAAGCGCAAATACATACAGTATTGGCTGGTAGCCATGGGGAGCCCATAAAACAGTCTTCCATCTTGAAGACCATAGCAGTACCCAAGGTTAACATCTGAAAATGGTAAGGCCCATTTCTCTGGGGACTTACATCCCTCTTCTGGGATGCTTGGTGACACTGTGAGTGTAACAGCCTTACCTGGCTGTACAGTATGTCTGAAAGAAATCAAATTAAGATAATGAGACCTCTGGGGGTTGCCAGAACTGGGGAAAAGAATCTTCGTCACATCTACTCAACACAGACCTAAGCCTTCTGGTTCCTTTTATATGTACATTAGTATTTTATATCTGAAATGAGAAATTGGGAAGCTTGATGCTTTCTGCCTAGAGAGCAGATATTTTTACTTCCTGACTACCCTGAGACATGGATTTCTTGCTTGTTGCCCTCATTTGGAGCCTTCCCTGGAATGCTTGTGACTTTACAGCTGGAGTAGTTTGGCCTGCCCCTGAAATCACAAATCTTGATGATGGAACATGACAACAGTTTGTTCCCTAAATAATCCCATCACATTTAAAGAAAGTTCTTAGTAGTGGTTTATCTCTAAGTAATCCCATCACAGGAAAATTCTTGGCAGTCAGGCCTTAAAAAAAAAAACCAAAACAGAGTAACTTACTTTAAAATAGTAAACCAAATAAATAATATGATCACATAAAAAAAATAAAACAAAAAAGGATAAAGTGAAGAGAGGGAAGAGAGAGATCTGATTGGATTTTTTCCATTGTAAATTAAAGTACAGCTGCTTGGGGTGGAGGCATGATGCTAGGTTCTTCTTACAGTAATTAGAAAGCCAGTGCTGCCAAGAACTGTTTTGCCATCTGCCACTCAGTTTGCGGGATGTTCCTAAAGCCCCTCTCAGAAGGCTGATGTTCACTGATCCTGCTCAGCCGTGAAACTGAACCTACAGCCCACATTACATCAAGGTAACAACCCTAGAAAAAGAAACTGGGAGAGAGCCTCGCTCTGTAATCACTTGACAAAATATTTACAAATCTCAGAAAAAGTGAAGCCTCGATCCTGAAAGGAACAAAAACTTTCTCAGTGGCAGTGGTTCCCATGCAGAGGCAGGAATGGTTGCCCTTCCAACCAACCTTTAATGTGGTGCATGGCATTTTTTGATCTTTTTCTCTGAGCTGGTTTAGAAACAAGGATGTTTTGAAATCAGCAAGGTTTTGAGTTTGGAAAGTTTTATCTTGGTTTTGTTTTCAAAAGGTCAGAATTCAAGGTTATGAAAAAAGATACTGGTTAATTTCCATTTTTTGTGATATGGAAATGATGGGGAATTAACTGAGTTCGGTACTGGTTGCAGAGGAGTAATAAGGGAGAAAATGTCTCCTATTGGACCATGTAATGTTAGAGATGTCTGCATCCTCTTCATCTGCAAGTGCAGTGTCACATTCTTTAATACAACTCTTATTAGCTATTCTGATTTTATACGTGTTAGAAGATGAAATTTCCATTGGATCCCTCCGTTGTCATACTGATTTCTGTATTTCCCACATGGATTAGAACCAGATAATGAATATTCAGTATGTGGAAGCTAAACTGATCACTTTTAATGTTAATATGCTCTAATGAGGTAAGAGAATTTTCAGTCCATGTTATGAATAATACTTCCATGTAGTTTTTGTAGCATGTGAGCTTAAGCTTTCTTAAATGTAGGCTACTGTTTTTTAAAGAGCCTGATGTAAAGGGCTATTGTTTTTTAAATCTCTGATAAGCAGAGACATTTCAGATGTTTCAGACTCATTATGAAAAATGCCATCTGGTTCCGTAGTAAAACTAATACTGAAGTCTGTAAACATTTAACACTGTAAATAGTATAAAACCTTATAATATGAAATGTAGATTGTTACTGGTAGATTTTAAGCCAGATGTAGTAGGTAGGAGTCTAATGGTGTTACTTAAACACATTTTCAGTTGGTTGCCGTTACATTTTTTTCACATGAAGAGTTGCAACAAAATATTTAACTCTGTTTTCTAGCATGGACAGTTAAACCTGTGCTGGGCTCATGCCAAGGTGGACTCTCAGCCTGCACAGGGCATTCAGATTTTGCAGGGGGTGACAGTTAGGCTCTTCGGAGCTTTAAAAGCAATATTTCCTCACCGTCACTCCAAATGTTCCATCACTGTTCAAGTAAACAGCTAGCAGCATGTCATCTTTCAAGGGAATAGCTGATCAGAGTCTTTTGTTCTGGTAAGACAGAATTCTGTTGCTGATACCTGGCAGAGAATTGCAGATCAGACCCTGAAAGCAGACACATGTTGATCCCAAACCACCCACTGGGTACCTGGCAGAGCTCCCTGCGGCAAGCACAGCTCTTGGTAGAGCTGTGGGAAGAGGCCATTGCACATCATGCTTAGTCATGGCTTGCTAGCCACTCCTAGAAAAATTCCTTAACATCTCTGCTGTCCAGCAACACTATTTTTACCCATTTCTGAGCCTTTTGGATGAGCTGAGCCCAGCAACTCAAGAGTATTGTGAATACAGAGAGGGACAATAAACTTCTTTCAAACAATGGCTGAAACCAGCTATGCAGAATGACAAAAGCAAATCTATTTCTTCAGCCTTTCTTCCCTTTTGCTGACATCAGTGCTACTGTGTAAACCACATGGCTGTTGGTACACCTATTCGTAAATCATAGCCTCCATCGGTAAATGCTAAGAACTTTCTGTTACTGAGCAAGTGGGTATAACAAAAGCACAAAAGAAATACCTGTACAAGGAAAACCATCTAATCACAATAATTAATTAGACTATATTAGTATGACTTGCTTAAACATGTCCAATACAGATAAGAGGTTTAGGTGGATGAATATTAATAGCTGGAGTAACATCGGAACAGACAGAGCACATGAGAGATTTCATGCTCAGAAGGTAGAGCATCTATCTGGGAGGATTTTTGAGATATTTTACCAGATTCACCACTATCCTACTACTGGATTCTTGGCACACCCACTAATACCTTTGAGCTTCAGTTTACTCCCATGCTAATGATGAAAATCAAGGATATTAAACTTTCAAGAATCACACGGAGGTCTGACATAAGCAGAAGGTGCAACATTAAATGCAAAGCGAAGCATCTCTGGCTATCTATATGGATATTAGACTGGCTGTTACAGAACTCACTGGATACTTTAAAGTGGTTCAGTGTTACAGAGCATGCTGCAAGTAATAAAATTGAAATAAAGTGTCACTGAAAAAAATTAGATACACTTCACAGCAAAGTGTCTTTAACATTTGTCATAATGGATATGTCATGAAAGAAAATGTTTGCGGTACATTGTAGAAAATATAATTTTGCCAAAACAGCAGTAAAAAAACCCCCAAATTAATCTCCCCTCGTGATAGAGAAACAACGCAGTGTGAATAAAATCAGCGCAATGTTAATCTCCACTCACGATATGGAAACAATGCAGCATGAATATATGCTGCTGAAAAGCAAGAACGCGAGAATGCAGGGTGGCTTGATTTATGACATACATAAATGTAAGGAATATTAGTGAGATTAGTGTACAGGACTGTTAGCACAAATCAAAACACGCAGTACCAAACTGGATTGCTTGCTGCACAACAGAAACCCAACAGTCTAATAGAGAAGATATAGTATGTCATAAAAAGCAGAGTAGTTTCCAAGTATGAAATAAATATATTGATGTTATCAATAATGGGGTAGTGCAGGATCTTGTGCCTGTTCTTATTAAACATCCTCATTAATAACCTGAACCAGAGGGTTAATGCTTTTATTACTGGAATTTTCTGCTGCTGCTGCTGACTTTGTGAAGTTGCAAACACTACTGAAGGATAGTAAGGCACCTGAAAAGACTAAGAATAGGAACAGAAAGTTAATTTAGAATCAATCTGAGGAAATGCAAGTGCTACAGTTTTGCTACCTTCACCGAATAACCGACTGAAGTTTAGCAATTCCTGAGACATATGTAAATATAAACATGTATATGACAGGCATTCAAAAATGTGGCTAAAATTGGAGAGAAAATCCTGAGAAGCAGGAACTGTAGGGTGTGATTGAAGAGCCTGTTGATAATCATTTTACAATGCAATATGGATAGATATCTAATATATGTTGGGCTGCACATACGCATGTACCGTATAACATGGCAGGAATGTATCTGTCTATATGTGCATACCATCAGAGTCATGATGAAATAAATGATTTGGGATACAATTCTTGGATATTAAGGAAGTCATAACCTGAATACAGAGTTATATGTTAAGTAAATTGTTCTTGGAAATATGCAGAAACACAAAAACAAGTGAGAGAACAATTCACAGAGCCAGGAAAGTCTTGTCTATGATAGAAGTCTAAAAATTATAGTCAAATTTCTGGAACAGTTCTAAATGACAAAGAACAAGTCTCTTTTCCAGTCACAGAAGTGGTGTTAGAAGTGGTGGTTAACCTGGATGTTCTGCATGGGTATATGGTCTAAGGCCTTGACAACAGAGATTTCTTTATATGGGAAAATATCTCTCAGGAGAAAACAGGAAAGTCACCTGGCATAGTAAAACCCAAACTTGACAAAATAAGATTTTGAAGCAACAATCCTTCAAGTTGTAAAGATAGCTCAGTAGATTAAGATGGATTTACACAACTTCCCTGGCTTTTATAAATATTATCAATATTTATATCCATCAATACCAAGAATCTATCAATATCTGGTATGTTAAACATATTAATGATGAAGTATGGTGATTTATTTTAAACTTCACTGAATTAAGAGCCAAGAGAAAGGAAAGCACCCGCTGGGTTTTGTTCTTACACGTTATCCAAAATAATTAACTTTTTCACGGAAAGTAATTTATTTGCTGAATTAGGCACCCTTCTCATGTTGGGCAAAATGTGTTGAATGTTCTCAACAAACATCTTAAATCAGTAAGCTGCCAGTTAAGCTGACTTCAGTGCAGTTCCATTACTGGTCACCTATGTCATACCAAGTTTTTTTCAGTTCTTTAGTGCTGGACAAGTGAAATTTTCCTCATACAGGGTGAGTATTTCTGCTATGAGAATAAGTTGTATATTGTACATTGCTTTCAGGTGAATAAACATTGTAATGCCAAGTTTAATATTCAAGTACAAAAGCCAGAGTTTCCAAAAAAAAAGAGATTAAAAAGTCAACTGCATTTGTGAAATGTTCATAGACGTTTTCAAGCAACTCAATTACATTGTAGCAATTATGCCAGGTATATAAATAAACAGACCTTGCTCAGCAGATCAGAGCCACAATTGTGGGTCAGGTAGTAGCAGCTTGAACATGGAAGTTCAAAGGAAAGTAGAAGTATAGAATTCTACAATGTCATACTCTGTCCCACTGCACATAAAGCGCAATATTCTGGCATTCCTGTTAACAGTAACTACTGTAATATTTCAGGTGAAAGAGTCTAAGTCTCTAAGGGATTATGCACTCAATTAATTAGGGATCAGAAGCAGGAATAAGTTCTCAAATAATTTCTGCTTTTCCCCACAAGATAATTTCAGAACTGTCAGTAATATAAATGAATAACAGTAGCAACGCTACCTGGCACTAATTATAGTGCTTAGCTGTACTGTGATAGTAAAGATTGCCTTCTGCAATGGGAATAGCTAACATTTGAATGGTGCATTTCATCTCCAAAAATCTCCAAATACTCTACAAATTAGAAATCTGATCTTTCTGGGTGTATGTAAATCTTTGATGTAGGAGACAGAAGGACTGTAGCTTTTCTATCAGCTGTATGTCTGATGATCCTGTCATCTCTATCTGGAAGTCCACATCGATTTCTAGAGGTTAAAGTACGCAAACAGAAAAAAACCATTGGGACATTAGGAATAAAACCAAGGCTGCAAACCACATCTTCAAAACCCCAAGTATTTATATATTGACAAAATAATATTCAAAACATTGTACTTTGTAAATGGTATTTATTTTTCCTTCCTCCACCTTTGCATTTCTCTTGTAAATGTCATTTTTCTTTACTCAGTTGCTTTCATGTAAATATACAAAACTCCCTGTAGCAGAGGCATGGCTCACTATGCATGTTTGTTATCCTTTTTTACACAATTAATTGTACCATTGCCACTCAGGGATAACTGCCATCCGTTTATCTGAGACATTTAGAACCGGGAATTTGGTAAACGGAAGTTCTTCATTTGTCAGGGAAATGTGGTATCTCTAAGGAAGCACAGAGCTTAGGAAAATATATAAATAAGATACTTCTCTAGATAGAAATGGCTGAGGAGAAATGGTCTATTTTGTCAGGCTGAATGTGGTTCCTAACAGTGATGTCTGGGTAGGGTGCTGTGTTTCTCTCAGAAACACAGTCCTGCAGAAAGCTTGAGGGGCTTTAACTGGTCCCAGGAAGGGAGAACATCTATTTTGAGTCTCAGCTGTGAGTCAGTGGTAAGAATAAGAGTGCCGGTGTGAACGTTACATTTCTGCACAGCTGGTCTTCATTCCACGCATGGTTATTCCCCTTGCTGGAGGAGTGAAGGTTCGTTTAGAGTTGGCATTTTTTTAATACATGGAAGCGATAAGACTTTACTTCTGATTTATCTTTTACAATATTATACTGTATTTTCTTCATCAGCCAATGAGATTTCATCTGGAGGAAGCAAATACTCTCATTCATTGCAGATAAGTTAACACATAAGCAGAGGCTCTGAAATTCTCAAAGATCTTGAAAGAAAAGGAAAGAATATGTTTCTAAATTTCAGCTTTAATTGGGGTGCTAGCCCAGCTTTATCACAGCACTGAGGTACATTTTTGAGACAAGCCTACTTTGATGGAGGATAAGCACCTGCTTAAACTGAAACACATATTTAAATAAGCACCTGCTTGAGTGATCTGCTGAAACAGTTTCCACTACTTTCTCTGGGAGAACCTTTCTGCCCTTCTCAGCAGCAAGCATCAATAAAGAGGCCTGATTACATTATAAAATGTCTAACAAATACTGTTTAATGCTGACTTTTTAGGTCATCACTGCTGGGAATAGCAAATAGTTTTTACTTTGCGAGGTGAGATTAATTTCTAAATAAATGAGGGTGCAAAATACCCTACACAGCACCTATGGGCTGTTCCTATAACTGAAGAGAAAAAAAAAAAAGATGCTTTTTTAAAGCTTAGAGTTTGAAATATGTTGCAGTATCTTTTTTTTTTTCTCTCATT
>JAAGNO010010836.1:0-22068 GCA_033439905.1 Ceryle rudis
CAGGTCCAGAGACCCAACTGCGGCACTGTGACAACTCTGCTCAGCTACCAGGCTGCGGGAGGTACCCCAAGGGCAGCAAGAGCAGAGCCCCGTGTTGTGCTGGGGATTGCGATGTCCCAGGGGTATAAGCCGGTTGTGGGCGAGGAGTAGGGCCCTGGGGTCTGCATTGGTGTCTTGGGTGAGAGGGTGACTGCCTGGGGGGGGGGCGGAGGAGAGAGAGCGAGAACTGTAAAGCAGACGAAGGAAAAAAAGAAAAAAGGAGAAAAAAAGAAAAAGAAGAGACAGGAAGAGAGAACAAGATAGAGAAAAAAAAGAAATAAAAGTTCAAGTGATAGCTACTTAACTGACCTTTAGTGTCTGTTCACAGTGTAAAACCAAACCATCTGATAACATGCTGCACTAGACTTCTAAGACAAAACTATTGTTACATTTATGATGCAGTTTTTTTCTCCAGACTAACTTTCAAAGGCTACTGACCAAAAGCAAATTAATAGGGCACATTATTATGCGATGCATACAATAACTTTAGAAACTGGGTTAAATATTTACCAGGTGATATAGGTCTGCTAGAACTTGGTGAGGGTGTATAAGGGATAGGACTGGACACAGTGCGAGGTCTTAATCCTTGTGCAGACATCTCATTAAAATATCTAACAAAAAAAGGTAAAGAATAATTAGATCAAACCTTTTAAAATGTGCCACGTTTTAAATGTTTCACTGCGTTTTTCAATTCCCGTAAGAATCACACTAGACTAATGAAAGACCAGTCACCTTTTGGAAGTCATAACAGGAACTCTCAGGATTGCTGAAGGCTCAGATACTGGCTTAACTTTCAATGGAAATAGCTGGACTTCTCTTAGTTAAAACTGTTCAAGCTGCATATGATTAGAATAGTACATATTAAAGCTGGAGGTATAAATTGTATCATCCAATTTGACCTATACTGCATTCTTGCACTTTACACATAATTTCTGCATTGAACCTTTTAGCTTATCTGTCTGGAGTGTATCTTTCAAAAAGGCATTCAGAACTAATTTGAAATAATGAAAAGGGGGGGGAGGGGGCGGAAAACATTAAAGAAAACATGCCCTGTTTCCTGCTTGAATCCCTCTGGTCTCGGCCTTCAGCCATTTGTCTTTTTCCACTGAAAATGAGAAATATTTTGAACCCAGGACTTTCTCCCACTGAAGTTAATATATGTCTAGGTTGTGTTGCAAGACACCTCCCACACTTCACTGGGTTAAACTGAACAGACTAGAACCTCAGGCAAGGCATTTTTCCCCACCTGTAATAATATTAGAGTTATTTATTTGTACTTTACTCACTGAACATAATAAAAGTTTCTTGACAGCCATCAAGTGCTGTATAAAAGGAAATTAAAAAAAATCACACCAATTGTTCCTACTTGCTCCTTACTGTTTAGATCTCTAAAGTAATTTTATGCATTCTTTTCCACAGCACTAGGCTGGCACCTTTCAGGTTGACTTGCTTATGGACTCTCCACCTAGATATTTTCAGTCATTGCCTCAGTCAGAGGTTGCCCTGCTCACCTTCTCCTGCACATATGGTTGCAGATCAGTGTACTTGGGTTTCTATTATTACATTTAGCTGCGTTTCTTTACGGGACACAGCAAAGCAGCAAGCAAAGTTAGCTACCTAACAGCCCTTCGACTCTTACTTATCTCCCCTTCTACCACTCTGTTCTCAGAAATTCTTAGTAGCTACATTTATTTCCAGATCACAGGAAAAAACCAACCAAACACCACAACATGGAGCAGCATTAGAAATACTCCTATTTGATGGAGCTCCCAATGATGACTACTTTGAGGGTTGTGAGCCAGTTCACAAACTATTTCAAACATGTTTTGATACTGACTTTTAACTACGCTATTCAGGGTTACTAAGCCTCAACACCTAACAACAGGAGTGCAGCAATACCAACGGTGGTTTAAATTTGGGTAGATCATTTGGGTAATAAAAGTAGCTGCAATACAGAACAACAGAAAAATAACAAACTGTCAAATTAAAGTTTTCTAAAGAGCAATCAGTGGCAAGGGCAGAGCAACTGAGCTGACCAGGCTACCCTTGCAAAACACAGTAACTCACTCGTAATGCAGACAGTACGTGTATTACAGCAAGGCAGCAGTCTTTGTAATTTAATGGTGTTTTATTCTCCATAAAGACAAGTTCCTGTAAGACATCCCAGTACCTGGATCAGGTGATATGGAATAGCAGCACACCATTAGTATGCTTCCTCATTTCAGCTATTTCCCTACCACTCCATACAATAGGATGGAGAAGACAAAGCTATTGCTAGTCAGGACGACAGAGTTTTGGGAGAGCTGTGTATTCTGCATTCACTAAAGCATATTTACGTACTCTCATCTGCAAAAAGTAAGTATAATCCCCTAACAGAATTGGACATCTGATCCATTACCATCATCATTTTTAGGAAGACAATGTAAATTTACATCTTAAAATTACTACTGCACGTAGTTCCGCAATTATTCTGTCTACACAGTTCTCTGAAGACTAACCACTCCAGGATCAGCTCCATCTTGCCCTTGACTTTGTATTCCTTGCACTGTAAATACCTGTTTTGGAGTGATTCTCTCATGCCTTTGTAATACCAAGAAAATCAACGTGACAGTGACATTTCTTAGAAGTACAGATTAGTTGCCCAAATTTTCCTACATTTTATTGATTACCACTACCTACCTGGTTGACAAAATGAATTATTAGGGTACTCCACATTATTGGATTAAGACTGGTAACTTACATAGGTTTAGACTTTGACTGTGTTTCCATTACAATGTAAGCATTGGCAGAAGAGATTAGGCTAATAAAAGTAGATTCAAACATCATAATCCCATGTTTCTAACAATTCAATTTCTATAGCATTCACTACCTCTTAATACCAGATACTATGGCAATAAATGTCAGTTAAATGAAAACACTACCTTGAACTTTAAGGGTGCTCCTTGAAACAAAATATCTGGTACTTTGGTTCTGGTAAATTATAGCATATAATAAACATATTTATGACTCAAGGAAAAAAAAAATATCTCTGTATCAGCAGAATACACAGCACAAGGTAACTTTTCAGGGGGGGGACTGCTATAAATCCACAATAATGTAAAACAGTACATCAAAATAATGAGCAATTGATAAGAAGAATGATTCATTCAAAGGGTGTTTAAACTCTTTCAAGTTGCAACACTGTCCTATGACTATGATGTAAGAAAACACTAAAAGACATCATAAAAAATGAGGAAAAACTCCAGACTATCTGTAAGGTCAGTGCAACTCGCAGCTTGCAGAAGAGGGGGGAAAAAAGTCAAGGATGTGATGGTTTGGACATCAAAACCAACCCGACAGTTCTGGAAATGCTTCCTCTCACTACAGTTTTACACAGGATCCTTTTGTATTTGGCTGAACACATTTGACTTTCTGCAAAGGACAAATTAACACAAGTAAAGATGGTGCTCCTACTTCACCATACTCCCTGCAGTTACCAAGCTAGGGGCAAAACAAAGGTGCTATGATGGAATTATCCTCAATCTCAACTGCACAGCTACATTTACTTCCATATGTATTATCAAAACCCTAAACAATCTTCAGATACAAATATTTTCTTTCTCAGTGTTAAAACTAATCCAATTGCTACACAAGTTTGATACAATTGTACTGACCATATTCCTGGAACATGCTGAAATTTCCTATGCATATTAAACCCATATACAGGTTACTTCTATAAATACTTAATGCTACAGTATTCAAAAAGAAGTACGAGTATTGAAAAATAAGCTCAATGCCAACATATCTGGATGGCTAGAAAATACAAACCTTTCATCGTCCATTTCTAAGCTGGATTCACTTTCTGACAGTTGCCTGCAGAGTGCTTCTCTACGTTCCATTTCCCTTTGCAATTTTCTTTGAAGTCTCAAGTTTTCTTCTCTCATATGTCGTTCTTCTTCTAAATACTGTGCCATCTTCTCTGAATCTGAAATGAAGAATTTTGTTAAAATTTGATTAAAATTCCATCTCACAGACAGGCAAGTCTGTTAAGCCTAACTGTACTTCAGTACTTCAGAATGAAGGTGTAGAAAATGCTCGTGATGGATCACTCAAAATTCTCATCTCTCAGTCACTAGGTCAAAACCTAATTCGGAACAGTAGCTCCTAAAACAAATTACTTGTTGACAGCAATTTTGGAAATAGAAGGTAAAAAGTAAAAAATAAATAAATTAATTATTTCTTAAAATGAATTTGAGGGAAAAAAAAAAGTCACAAAGAAAATAAAAAGACCAAAACATTAATGAAGAAATACAATGATATCTGCTCCATTAAAGGAACATTATTCCACGTTTACAAAGACTTTACTGAAAGGCACAGAAGAAATTATTTTAAAGGTATATTTACATTTTGAAGGAGGAAGCACAAAACAAGTTCTGAAACCCAAACCACTCAAACTTAAATTGCTTAAATTGTATTAAATTGCTACCTTATATGTCGTGCATAGCACTCCTTCAATTACACATTTTATCATAGAGACTGGCCAGCAGAACATGTACTAATACTAAAAGCCAACAGGTTGTTTACTCTTTAAATCAAAAGGCAATTAGAGTTTGCAACTCTAAACAGATGCAGCAAACATCACTTAAATGCTCTGGTATAACAGGCTACTTAAAGGGATAAAATCAAATTGTGGAAAGCTAAGAAGCATTTTGACAGATTATTTAAATAAAAAGGAACACCAGATGGAGGCTTATGACACAATGGCTTTTGTGAGATGTTCTAATGTTTGATCAAATTTACAGTTAATTCCTTGATATTAAAAACCATATTATGATTCATCATGCTTTGAGATCACTTCTCTATGCAGCACCTTTTAATCTAAAGAATATTCCTGTTTTAGAAGCCTATTCACAAACTATCCCAAATCCATGATTTATCTCTGTCCTGTGAAAATATCACTTCTAAATCTAACAGTATCACTTATTTCAAACTATTATTACAGCAAAACAGTTCCCAGACTAGAAGCAAGTGCCTCAGGAATAGAAGATGTAATACCAATATCAGAATTTAGGAAGCAGATTTTTTGGCAGTCTTTATGAATAATACTAGAGGTTCTCTAATGAACACATATTGCAAACATCAAATTGAAAACTGTATTTCAGCTTCATCTTCTGTAAGCAAACTAGTACATCCACCATTTCTATCAGTACTGCTCTTCATATTGCCACTTTGTTTCATCTGTTCACAAAGGGAAAGAGTACTTTAGAACCCTGATATTTTACTTTTAGTTTGAATGTTACTTTAAATGCTTCTAAATTATTACTATAAATTGAAATAATAATAAAAAAAAAAAAGCCCACTTCAAAATAACAAAGAATACTTGAAACTAATTAGGCTACATATTTACAAAGAGTACTTTAGATCTAAGGCCTTCCTCTCGTTCTTAAGTTCAGCAAGTGAAGGTTGCAGTGCAGAATTGGCAAGTACAAAGGTTAGCGGTCCTTATCTTCTTTTAACTGACAAATTATTAATACCACAAATGTGAGCACAAGGCCTCTGGAAAAGAGCATTCTCCCATCATCTCTGCCTTTACCAAAGGCCACTGACTCTGACTGGCAAGCTGTTTCTCTAAAGGCAGGTTGAAATATTCCAGTTTGCCTGGCAAAACCAGCACACAAGCAGAGGAGAACATTGCCCGTTTGCCACTCACCTAACCATATAGACAGAAAAATTTGGGTATCTACTAACCTACCACCTGAAATAGAATGCTACTGCCTGGGAACAAGGCAGAACCGATGAAACTCAGATGGTAATTTTAGATTTAGTGTGAAGGAATGAAGGACTGGTGTTGCAAAGATCACAGTAAGGCACAAGCAACCTTCTGGCCAGCTGGGACCATGTGCTCAGGGCCGTAGCCTCTTCCCTGGAAAGGAAGGACAAAAGGCAGGCTTTCCACTTTTGGTCAAGGGGCCATGACACTTTTCACAACAGAAACACAAGGCCTTCTGTACAACTCTTTATTCTGTCCACCTTCAAAGTGATCTTGCATACTTGAGAATAAAATAACATTCCTTTTTCTGCTATACTGTGAAGTCAAATAGCTGCCAGAACAATTAGTCTAATGCAGCTACAAATAACTATTTCAAGGTAACTGCAATTATTAGCAGGTTAGATCTTATATATTAACTAAAATTTATTTTGTTAGCTGTCAATTATCGTAAGTAGTTCTTAATGTATAAGACAGCTACAAAGCAGGCCACAAGCGTGTTTTGAAAAAAAATCTGTATGCTGAAATACTGCTAAGTCTCCGAAAAGATGAAAAAAAAAAAACACAGAAACATTTTTTTTCTGGCCAAAATATTCAAGAAGTATTAGTTGAGTCTTCCAGACACTCCTCTGTTAAAGCTAAAACCCCCCAAATTGTGGTATAAATACATCAACAAGCAATAATACTGCAATTACAGAAGGGCTTTAATCCAAACCTGCCCTATTTTTTCCACTTCTGCTTTAAATTCAAACTCATGGAAGTAAATATAAAAGTCTTGCATTACACAAACTTAAAAAGATGTAAACCAAGTTTACTCACGCTGTAACTGTGCAGCCCTCAGCTGTTTCTTTAATCTCTCCACTTCATTCTTTAAAAATCTGATATGTCTCATCATATTTTCTGGAGAATCTATCTCCATCGATATGTCTCTGGGTGATGGTGGAGCAGACACTGGCTGGTCTAATTTCTCCTGCAAAATTCTGTATGAAAAATAGTTCAAACTTCAGCTTCAATTCTAATGAAAAGAAAACCCCTTAAATGCCTCAGAAAACCACTGCAAGGATTCTGACAGGTATGTAAGATTTATTTTAACTACTGGTTTTGGAAAGAGAATTTTGGGAGGGTTTATAATACTTTTTTTTCATTCAAAATTAAAAAAACAAACCAAAACTATTGTCCCAAACCAGATGAATTTTCTAAAATATTTAGACACTGACACTTCCAAATGTTTTTGCATGTGGTTCAGGAAGAACAAATTCTGGACAACATAGAGGTACCTCAGGTTTATACTCAAAGGCTACTTATTCCACAAAATCATTTCTAAGCAAATTCATTCAATCTCCTCTGAGTTTTTACATTTATTTTCTTATGCTTTTTGCCTTGAATTTCCATGGTGAAACACAAGCTTTTCTGTGCTTCATCATTACCAAAAGAGAAATCTTCACAGACATTTTCTGAAGCATAGTCAAGTAGTCTTCCTTTAAAAAAAAATAAGATAAAAAAAATAATCTCCAAACAGAAAGGTATTCCTGTCATGGTTTAGGGTCACTTGAACCAGGACAATTCCACACAGTCAAAGTTTCAAATACATCAAATAACTGATTGTAAATTCAGGTGTAATGAAATTCTCTTATAACAAAATAAGTGTGTGGTGGATAATAAATTTTCTCAGTGATGATTTTTGGAGTTAACATAACAAGCTCTTTCAGCCTGAAAGCATGAAGCTGTTCTTCACTCGAAACATACTGATTGGCCAGATCCAACTCTGCCCTGAACAGCAAGGACAGCACTAGAGAACTCTTTGCACGGCATAGTTATTCACACACGTGATACAAGGTGGTACCTAAGCACAGTCTGACCCCACCATAGCTCCTCCTAAGAACAAGACAAACCGTTTTTCTGCTTCAAGCTTATCCATCCTCTTCCAGAGACGATTCACTAGCGCCTCTTGTTCTTGTTCCAAAGTATTTTCAAGGTCAATCTTTTCACGTCTTAGCTGGAGAGGAAAAGAAATCAATGAAAATGAGAGAATTTTTTTTTTTTTTTGGCAAGGAACTGTCATTAGGAAAGATCATCGCAACACCATTTTACACAATGCTCTATGGCAGCAAGGAGAAGGTGAAGAGACAAAAATCAGGCACAACACACTGGTCACAGAGACAGTCAAAAATCAAGCGATTCAGGAGCTCTGCAGTTGTCATTTCCTTGAACAGAAGCTTTTCTCACAGAACTTCTTGTCTCTGGCCAATATGGAGGAGCTTGAAACCTGAATGTGCAGTCACTAATGACATGACAGTAACCCTATTCAAAGATATATGCTATTCCACGTGCCACTGAAGTTCAAACTGAGTTTACTGTCCGCTATACCAATAATAATTCTTTTGAAAAAAATTCAGACTTTTTTTAGTGAAAGAATCCCAGTTAAGTAAGTCAGAAATGGAAGAGAAGCCATGTTTACTTTTTGTTAGATAAAGGAGCGACATAAACATCACAAAATGTTACAGGTTGGAAAGGATCTCAAAAGTAACAAAACAGCAAAGTTATGTGAACCGCCATCTTACTGCAGCAAGCCTTACTAGAAGAAACAAAGGTATTTTTAGCAACTTAGAACTCTAAGTAAAGGCTTGAAACTATTCCCACTCACTACTGTGTGAGCAAACATTCCTGATTCTACAATAAGCTAATAGAAGCAGATATAATGTAGAACCACACGTGAAGAAATCTATTATTAGTATTTGAGTACAAATACAATGCAAGTATTAATAAGAATACACTAGAATGTTAAGAGGCAGAGCTGATCTTCTTCAGTAACACTGGCAGTAACACAGCAGACTCCAGATGTTGACAACAACAAAACTTAGGGGAACACATCCAACACCCTTACAGGATGGAGGTATTTTTACCAGACAAGCCTTAGTTAACACTCATCCCTTTCCTGATGGGCAAATAATCCCATATTACAAAATAAAAGACTGAAGAACGAGTAAGTGATTTCCTCACACGTGTACTGGATCACAGGGTGAAGGGCTAGTACAGCACTTAAATCTTCAAGGACTCCATGCTAACGATTAAATTATTTTTGAGACACCCAACAACATTTAAACTCGTGCACTTCAGGTAACAGTGCAAGTTTAATGAATGTACAACCTTCTTTTTTAAAACTTGGCAGAATTAGTTACTGTAAGTAAAACCAGGCAGATATTGATGAGTAACAGGGAATGTAATTAGAAAAAGGAACAGTTAAGTAAACCCTTCCATGTCTGATTTTCCAGATGTATGTTAACAGTTGAGGGAACTTGTACTCCAATGAAAGAGAAGTCAGGAGTAACATGATTCAGCCTCACGAGGAACAAGAACTTGGATGCTGACAAACACTTTGTTCCCCACACCAGCAGGAGCAGTACGAAGGCAAAGGGCTCAGCTCAGGGAAATACAGGGTGCTTTGCCTTAGGGCACTGCTCATCAGCCAGTCTGGCCAGTGGTCGGGGCTGGCAGAATTCAGAAGGAAGAAAGCACGTAAAATGCTCTGGGAATCTGCGCACTGTGCTTCTATATTACCAACAGGCAGATCTCCACTACGCCGCACAGCTATCTGTGTAAACACACAACAAAAAAGGTTTGACTCCGGATCACTACTTCTGCAGCAATGTTTTTTTGTGTAACTTCAGTGCAGCACGGTTTAGACTCACCTGCTCTGAGATTCGAGTCTTTTTACAACTATGCTATTGATCTGGCACCAGACAAACCCACAAAAACATACTGGTGAAAATAAATCCATTTCATGAAGAAGAGCACACTGGAATTTGAAGACAGAGTAAATTATTTATAAGCTTGGACTTAAAAAACCCCCCAAAAAAATCTAAGATTACATTTAGTATTACAGCAACAATTAATTACCAAGGCAGCAGCATCCACTAATTAGAAATCTGCATGTAGGTGAGCATGCACAATGGGCAAGTCAAATCATCAGCAACAATACACAAATGAGCCTTGTGCTGTGTCCTGAAGACTGATGGACATGCTCTGATGAAACACCAAAGAAACCAGGTTGTGAAACAGGGATCTAAAACTCCACGTTTCCAGCAATATGAAAACACACTGGAAACGAGTCTCTTCCTTTCCTGACAGTGAGTGTTGTCCTAGTTATTGCCCGGGCCGGGATAGTAAAGCTTTGAGGATGAACACCTTGAATTCAACCTACAGGAGAAGTGACTACAGTATCCTGACCAGAGCTGTGAATTCAGAGAATAGGTATATTTGTTTTGTGCTAGGTAGTACTTTGTACCCACTTTCAGGTGTACTCGGAAATGTAGTCTAGCTAGTCAATGAATTTGTTGGGAGTGTGATAATATTCTGAACTAAAATAAGCAGGATGGGACCATATCTCAAGACCAATCCTGCAGTTCTGTCAATACTAGTGTTACTCTACATGGGTTCAAAGTTACGTTCCAGTCAAACATAATTTTGACTTTTACTATCACAACAGGTAATTGAGGAAGCACTGTTTGCTTTTTTGGACCTTATTCTTCTCTTCAGAGGAAGAGAAAAATCCTTCTTAACCTTCCTCACCAGCCAATTGTGTCTCTTCTTATCTCTCTCTCACAGGTACACTTACTTTATTTCAAATGCATCTAAAATACCCATTGTCTGTGTATTCCTGGATTACTGTTTCTTCGCTCTTCTTGCCAACTTACTAACAAGCACGACTGTTCCCTCCCAAAACTGAGACCTTCCAAATCAGTGAAAGCTGAATATGATCTCTGCCTAAGCCCACTATGGCAATTTTCATTTCCTTGCTTCTCAGCTGCCTCTCCCCTTTGACAGCTTTAATTCTTTGCTGCTCTCCAAGAACATCTTTCCAGAAGATTTTACACATTTCATGTTGTCCTCCTTTCAAAGAAGCAGGCACGGGAGATCATTAGCAGTTTATTTCTCATCTTGTAACTGCATCAATCATAGTTTCTCACTGTGTTGTATGAAACAGAAGAGCAATCGAGAAGAGTAACAGCAAGACTACACAAACTTGGCCTCTGTAAGGCAAAACCGATAGCTATTTATTTCCTATCAAACCACTGAGCTATAACACAGAACATTTTTGCTCATCTTAACCAAGACGTTCAGTTAATGAAATAGGCACATGCTGCATCCTCAACATTACCCTTCAGAGAAGAACATTCTGCCATTTCAAGCTGACTTAAGAAAATTAAGTCGTGTCACATTTGAACTCTAAGATCCAATGTAATTTTTTTATTTAGAAGTAACATTCCACATAGTCATCACTGCTACAAACTGGCTACCTACTGATGACCTGTGGCATAAGCAGCTCAGATGAGAGAAAGCAAAGGAGGAAGGACACAAAGCATGTGTCCAGTAATTCATGTCCCGTATTTTAGAAATAATAGTTTAGCGAACCATTGAACTATCTGCTCGCTAATTACAGCGGTAGAGCCAGTAACGCAGCCGTAGCTTATGTTCAAAGCAGGGAAGTACTCCTTTCAAGCCCTGTTTAACAGGTCTCCCACAGGTTATGATGAAGTGTTGTGGCAATCCCTCTTCCTTAATTCACTGTGCGTACAATAAAGGCAACACCGCTCTGCTCAAGTTGGTTGCTTCTTGCTAGCTATGGCACGCGCCCCAGAGGCTGTTGCTTTAGCTGGTTAATTAGCACCGTAAGTTTAAGGGTTTTTTTTAATTTCTGTAAGTGAAGAAAGCATGCCGAAGTTCAAAGTAACTTGAGATTTACTATATCTTACTGTAAGAGAAAAAAAAGGTATACATTGCATTGCATATAAATATGCACAGTATCTCTAAGTACGGGCGAGAACCAAACCGAACATCTTCACAAGGTCCAATATTGGAGAGAAAGACCTTTCAGAATCCATGCTTTTGGAACAATCTGTCATTGATATTCAAATGTGAGGAGTTTTAAGTTTTATGATTTCACAAGTCTGGCTGCCCTGAACAAAGATACAAAAATAAATGCCATTAAGAGTTTAGCTAACATTTTTAAGACTAAAAGAGGTTAACATGGAAGCTTCCTTTGCATTTTGATTAAGTGGCTGCCACCACCACCTTGTGGCTAAGGGAGTTATTTCAATCTCATGTTAGTTTCCATGCCGGTTAAGGATTTGCTAGCAACTATATCTTCCTACCTTTCTATTTTTCAATTTGTTCCATAGGTCCCTGCATATACAATCTTATCAGAAGAATGAAAAAAAAATAATCCATTTCATCATTACAACAGCCATTAATTAATTAACCACAACGTCAACAGAAATAGAAGAGTCAAACAACTGAGAGAATTTCAGTTTACCAGCCACAAGAATGTTCCACATCTTATGAGAAGAGCAAAAATATTTACAGAAATCATGTACTACATTTACACCACCCAAATTACTGGACTTCTACAAGCGAGAAAAACCTGAAGTTCTTTAACAAGCCTACAACACTTCATCATTTTGGCTTTTAAGTCAAAAGCAGTCCTGCTAACACCACTGAGATGCTTTGATGTACATGCCTAAAATTAGATGTAAGAGCAGTCCCGATATCTAAACTTCCAGAGGAAACACGACCAAAACATTAGTGGTGGTTTATCTCTGCAATCTTTCTAACTGTCTAGGGAGAAAGTTGAGCTGGATCTAGTCAAACCTCAAATTATTTTAAGTATACACAAGAGCTGACATCTCACAGTTTGAGTCCTGTGCTATCCGAACTGCCACAGAAAGGTGTCCTAGAGCACAATTAGACCACATACATATTGTTTACTGTTGTCCTTAACCGCTACCAGAAGTGACAGCCTTTGTCACTAGCAGCACTGAGTGGAAGCCAATGAACAGCAACAAGAAATATTACTTACAAAAACGCCGCATTTGCAAAACTCACAGCTGCCCAGCAGACATGAAGGCCGGAATTAAGGCTACTAAAAAATAATAGTCATGAAAATTTTATCAAAGTTTTTCATAATTCATTATGCTAATGATTTTTTTTTTTTGCTTTGAAAGTCAACACGACTTTTTTATATTCTTGATGTTGCTTAGTTTCTTAGATACTTGAAAAATTAAGTCAAATCCAATGCAAAACAAGTTTTAGGTTTTTTTCAGAATCCCTTGTTTGACAATCATATAATTTTGAAAGTAAGGAGTTACCTGTTCCAGAGTAAGCTGCTTCGAAATGGTGTCATTTTCCAGTTTTTTAATCTTCTTCATCAGTTTGTTCACTTGAAATTCCTGTTCCTGCTCTAAGTGCTGCTCCAGTTCAGCTTTCTCATGCTGCAGCTAAAGATTTAGCAGACATGGAAGCATTTTAAACACACAAATAGAAGTATGACATATTATGCACCTTTTATACATTTATTCACACGTTTGTTCTTACTGTACATTAAATTCTCTGCTGATAATTCTTCTCAAAAGACTTCAAAATGCACAACTTACCCACTGCCCTTCAAAAAGCAACATTTTAAACTGTGTCCCATTTACAAAGCAGATGGAAGCAAACTGAATTTCCAAATATTTAATAAAGTTAAATAAAAATAAATGCACTATATGTAGCTTATAAAAATAATTATAGACATTTCAAAAGTTAAAAAAAAACAAACCTATCATAATCTTCACAAAAGCATTAATTTGACTCTAAATGCATCATATCAAGAGCACCCAAAGCATAAAATACAGGTCCTTCTCTGGACTGAAGTCATACTACTGAAATTGCTGTGCAACAAGAGAGTAGAAAAAATAAATCTAATTTCTATTCCTATTCTATCAAGAATCAAAAGATTTTTCTGACATAAAAATACTGGCTATTTCAAATCAATGTTCCAAATTTTTGTAACACTCAAGGGAATTATTTTTTTTTTCAGTTAATATTTCCAATAAAGAAAAAATTTCTTTACTCTCAAAGCTGTCAAGCAGATGGAAACGAAACAACAGGCCCATATTTTAACATGAATTATGGCTTGGAGTAGAGTCACTTTCAACATTAAAGTCCTAATCACCATGGAATCCCTCTGAGACAGGGATCCAAGTCTCCTCTGGATAAAACAGTGTGACTGGCACCCCAGGGGGCCAGGTGAATTTGACTTAGGGAACAGCAAAAGTCACCAAAAGACAGTGGTGGAACTACACTGTGCTCCAGCCATCCACTGAAAATTGCAGGCACTTTTTTCCATCTGCTTATTTTCTACACCATTTTCTGGCTATCACATAACAACAGGTAAGACTGCGGTGTTTAAATGTGTGAGTTAAAGCTGAGGAAGACTTTAGAGTCACGAACATAAACTGAGGTTGCTGGATACCCACAGAGAAGAAATATACTTGGGTTTTAAAACAAGCTAACATTGCTAATTCATTAATTCAGTTCCTTTTGCTGCTATTTAGAGACAAAATGGTCTGTTAAGTGCAGACTGGCAGAGAGTTCAGAGCAAAAAGGCTCGTGTGGAGAGAGCACTAGGCAGACAGTAACTACTAGACAATACACATACGGGAGAGGTTTGCAGTTCAACTGTGTTTTCAGGCTTATCAATTTCCAGATTGTATTTTCCCAAACCAAAATAAACACCAGAATAATCATTTATTTTTTAATGAGATTTATTCCTCGTACTTACTAAATTATGGCATATTTTCCAAAACCCCTGACTTGTGAAAATTCCCATGCACCAGAGGAAGGCACCTAGACCCCAACCTGGTAATGAGACTATCACGGCAACTCTTGATCAAAAGGTTAGGAAATTTGTTTAAACTATCTAGTTGGAAATAAATCTATAAAGCCATTTCATTTCATGTGCAAGAATACCCAGGGCTGCTAAGGGAGCTTTTCATTAGGAAAAAAAAAAAAATATATTCATGCTTTTAAATCAAAATACTGTTTGTGTTGTTTCACAATTAAAAAAATTGAAGTTGCTTACTTCATATTGGAATTAAGCTCAGTTGGGAAAAAACCCCGCAGGTTTGATATGTAAAGGACATTACGCAGTGTTACAACCCTGTAAGCCCCTCTCCTTTCCCTTCCCACCCCTAGGCAGCAGCTACAGTTTAAGACTGAAGACGGCCAAAGAGCCCTAGGAGCACTGCTGAGCTCAAGGTACTTGCTCCACTGCAATGGATCTTCATTTCACTTCAATCACTTCATTCACTTCCATCAATCTTCATTTTGATTTATTGAAAATCTAGATGCTTTTTTTTCACTTAATTAAAAATTGAGACCAAAGTCTGTCGCTGCAATCAGCTTACACTGAGCTAGCAAATGAAACCGCGTGAAAAGGCAGATGGCCAGGATCTCTCACTCAGCGTAAAGCCAGATGCTGCTTGCTAACAGAAAGCGTGTGGTTGAGGACTGCAAGTATTTGCAAACCGTCCAGCAAGTCAGGCAGATCATACAGTTGTATGAAGGCCTGTGAAGCCAACTTAACACTAAGTTCTTATGTGCTTCACTCAAATGCAACTCCTGTATTATTTAAAACAAACCGAGCTGCAATAGCACAATCTTGCTTGTCCCATCATTCCTTTTACAGCTTGCTGGCACCTCCATCACATGGGAACTGAGGAGGCTTACTTGTTAGATCTGTAGCTGCTGTATGGGTGTACTAAACCCTTCCTTGGGAGTGCGAACACACTGCAAACAAACAACAATTCCAGTTGATCAGCAAACTCCTAAGGGAAGCCAGGACAGATCTATTACAGGAATAATTTTTATTCCTATTTTAAGATGAACACAGAAGAAAGTAAAGTGACTGCAAATAAAAAGTCAGAAACATTTTCCCCTTTAGTACTAAAAGGGATTATAGTATGAAAGCACTCTCAGACATTCCGATGAACCTACTTTATTGGGCAACTCCCCTTTTGGCTTCATTATTCAAAGGGGGGTGGGGGGGAAACATTAAGCACACATACTAAAATACATATTGATGGTGTCTGTCACTTCTCCTTTATCGGCTTTGATCACAAAACCCAAAACCATTTAATGCTGAAACTTTAATGCTGAAAACCAGAATTGCTAACAAAAAGAAAATATCTATTGGTAAAACGCTGGTAGATATTGTTTATTTTATTTATTAAGAGTGGTTTCAAACTGTTTTTAATTATATGCCATTATAGTTACAACTGTTTACACTATGGCTGCCAGCTAAATAGAAGGAAAAATGGGATCAAATGTGTTACCTTGATGACAATGTGTTACCTTGATGACAATGCCTTACAGACCTTGAATTGTGTATGAAAACTGTAGGAGACACTGGGAAAAATTTTCAGCTACATGAGATCAGAGATGAGTTTTGTACAAGAGAGTGAGACAATACTTCAAAGGAAGAACAGGGTTATCAAATATAAAGCTTAGAAGCAAAAAAAGTGCATGTGTTAGGTCAGTCCTATACAACTACAGCAATTTCCATCTCTTTACAGAAATAAGTTTCTGGATATACTGTAGGACCACGTTTACTTTATTTCCTTACTGTATTGGCTTATTCTGGGTCAGCAGAAAGCAGTTTTATGAATTAAGGAAGCTAATGAAGTTCCCCCTTAAAAAAACAATCCTCATTTATCCCCCAGACCATGACCTTGTACCTTATACTGAACAATCTATTTTAAGTACTCCAGCCCCAAAAGTTGTCCAATTCCTCCTGTGCTGCATCCTGAAATTAATGAATTTGTATCAGCAGTTTGCCTCCTCTTTATGTCCAGATGTTTATCAAATAAACGACAGATGAGCTGACTCTGTTTATTCTGCACAATCACATGTGCATCCTTGAGCTGACACATCATATTTTGGAAAGCAGGAAAGGCAATATGATGTTTACAGACTTAGAATTTTTTTTTTAAATTAGTCAAGGATCAGACTCGCACGAGAAACAGTTCTATATAGCTTCCCAATTACTTAATCTGCCTGACTACATATTATGCTATTATCTTGGACCAATTTGCACTCTCAAAATATAAGGGTATTGAAAAAAAAAATTAAAACCACCTGTATTTGATTTTGAAAAGGATGGCTGAATAATTTAAAGAGTAATTGACTTTAAGTTCAAACAATACTAAAAATTACTCTTTTGTGCTGCCCTGTTTCACAAAAGATAGATTTTCAAGATTTACTACTTTAAATTTTGAAACAGCACTTCAAGAAGTCCATGTCCACAGCTGTAAGCACAGAGCCTGCATCAAAACACTTCTAATGATACTCTACAAAATATTACTGCAATCCTACAATGAGTAGGGATTGAGGACTTCATAAAAATACTGTTCTGACTTTCCAAAGACTTAGTCAAGTAGACAAAAATATAATTAGAGCATGTACATGGCAAAATATAGCAAATGAATATAAGGCTTATAAGAACTTTATCAGGAACGTATGTGATAAAAAGCTTTTGTTTACTCCAAAACCTCTGTCGAGATGCATGTGCTCCTTCACCTCTGCAGCATTCAGTCTAGAAAATTAAAAGTTATGCTAAACCAAGGAAATTTATTCTTGGGCTAGTAGAGGCAGTAAGTCACAGAATTGTTCAGGTTGAAAGAGACCTTTAAGATCAAGTCCAGCTGTTAAAAGCACGCAGTTATAAACAGATATTATCAAGCAACGGTATGGCATCAGAAAGCCTGGCAATGGGAAAATGGTATTATTCCAGTGAAAACATTTTATGTGCTACTGTGTATGTTTAGAACCAGTTTGGCATGTAGTAAAATGTTTAAAAATGAATTTCTTAAAACACTGAAAGCCTGATGTAACTCTGTGTTTTAGAATAGTAATGCACATGATGCTGAACTAGGAAATTCTTTTTAGGCTGCTAGTGAGGATAGCTGCATCTCATGGTCTGACAGACAGCTTTCACATTTAAAATGTTTAAACATTCTGAGAGCTCATTCCAGATGCCACCCTGAATGTGATGCATAAGCCCCTACAATTGTTACAAAGGTTTGACAAAGCAAAAACCACAGAGGCACTGTGAAAAAGAAATCCCTCTGCTAGGTGGCTTTCAATATCATTCAGTATGGCAGTAATTTTGATACAGCCACAGACTAGTAAATACTTGATGAATTAAGAGACTATGAATCATGTGCAGTTTACCAGAAGTACACCCCTCTTGCTGTTCCAAAAGGCAGCGTCTTAGACAAAGCAGATTCTTATGCTTCCCTCCCCTCAGTCTTACAAAAAGCAGGAAGCCATTAGATGCACAATGTTTGACAGCCTGAATTTTGAAAGTCTGGTTCCAGGTCAGATCAATGCTGCCTGGCAAACACAGAGCAAAAGAGTTTAACCCCAAATAACAAAGAACAGTGAAGCAAGCAATTACTGCCCACCCTTCCACTGGGGGAGACCAGTGCACTTCTGGTTAAGTCATTATCCGAAGTCGGCATCATATTTAGCTAGAATTCTCTCCAGAGCAAAGATACCAAAAATGGAAGTGGGCATTCAGCAAATCATTAGTAGCCTCGTAACTGCCTCATCAGTCTCCCGTCCTCTACAAAAGACAGAATTGCTATATGCTAGTAGGTAATGGTAAGTATTGGCACTCACAAGTCTCAGGAAATTCAAAAAAGTCAATTGTAATTATATGAACTGCTGAGCAATTATATATATAAAATAAGCTGCTGAGCACGTCAATAGTGTTTAGAATATATTAACATGCATTTTGTTTTACGTTGCACATCAAGTTTATCACATGAAAGACAAAAATCAAGCCATTAAATGAGATCTGCACTCAATATACACACAGACAGAATAGTAGCTTTAATATTAAATCGTTTGCTTTAAAACTAACAAGACCTCCACCTGTACTGCAAATCTGAACCGCTGTAAAAGTATAAGTCATCCAAATGTACAGACTACAAAACCTGCTGACCATGCCGATTCCTCTGACAGCTTAAAACATACTTTGCACTAGATCTTTGATAGATCCCTTAACATCACCTCCTCTGCGCGCTGCAGTTAACAAGCGAACCTCTGAGCAAGATATTCCACGCCACTCACCCTTCACAAGCTACCAGCATTGACAGGATGTTGACAGCTGTTCTCTTTTTCAAGTTGTCCAAGTTACTACTTAGGAGAGAGGACAAACTCACAATTTACTTCCAAAACCTTCTACCTAATGATGCTGAGAGAAATGACACAGCTTTAGGATGTAACAATTTGGAACACAGATGCATTTAAGAATTGTCCCCTTTTAAAAATCTTCTGGTTGACACCACCACGTTTATCTAACACTTACAGGAAGACCACATGAAATGACATGTACACTGAGACACTGTTTAATAAAAGCAGGTGCTGGTCAGAATTTTAACTCCATGTCATTGTAGCTGTGGCTACGTAGTTAGTTACCTTCAGCAGAAACCTGCAGCTTGCCTACCGAAAGCTGGCTGCTATTTATGTGATGATGTTGAACCAAAAACTGACTACTTTTTCCAGGTGTCATACAAAAGGCAAGAAGATCTTCACCAGTTTTATGCCTGCATTCTGTTTCAGATGTATGTGCTTCTCTGAAGCTTTTTCTCTCTAGTGAGAATGAGGTTACACCTTTTAAGTGTTTCCAGTGAATAAACAGCATAATGCCCTTGCATTATTTCATACATCACAATGTGGCACCCCCTTGGCCATTCTGAGAACAGCAAATTGTTACCTTTCTCCTTAATTTGAGGCAACAAGCAAAGAAAACATTCTGAAAGCCCACAGAAGAAAAGAATCAAAATTAACTGTAGTTTTAGGTTGACAAAAAGCTTATATTTATCCTTGTAATGTGTTAACCTATTTTGCTTAGTAGAGGTCCTTTAAGAACTGCTTTAAAGGTACAGCTTTAAAGAAATCTCAGTTGAATTCCAGGAAAAAGGCTAAGCATATTTGAAACAATTACTAGATACAACAATTTAGTTGCTGCAGAACATCTGCAGTACAAATTTGTGTTCAAATCATTTTATGAGTTCAAAACCCTTCAGCCAAATCAAGTTTAATTCACACTTTTCTTTTCACAGTAAGTTTTACTTCGTTCTACGCGATGTGTAGCACGCTCCAGGTAACCTGATTCTGTAACTAATTTCTACATACCCCTTTCAATTAAACAATGTTGTTCAACATACCATTTCTCCCTTCATTGGAGGAGACTTTAGCAGAAAGCTTTTTCTACACTTGTATCTACATCTTTCTTCAATTAGAAAAGAACACTCGTTACCCCTATTTTACTGCCTTCCGCTTCTCTATGTTTCATAAAAATGTATGACTTTAAAAGCCAATGTACGGCTTCTGTGCTTGGCGGTCCTCAAGAACAGCGAGGGGAAATAGTAATAGCAGATCGAGGATATTTTATCTTGACACTTAACTTACGATAGGATAATACATATCAAATAGAGAAATCTCAGTTTTCAGTAACCACGGTTGCCCCGAGAGATAGGATTAGCTCTAACGTTGGTTCTAAATAGTGTGTCTCCTAACTGCAGGGCTAAACGTGCCTTAGCTCTCCAGCTGCAGAATATAAGAAATGCTTACAACACACAAATTAGGTTCTTTAAAATTGACTTGTTTTTCATGACAAAGCTCCTAAATTAGGATGTGAAAAAAGCCATAGTAGATGACACCGGACCTTAACCTAACTTAGTACCCTGGTCTCCTATAGAATCCAAAAGCAGGTCTTTAGGCAAGTCTATCACAACATGGCAAGTGTGTACAACACTTCCAACATATACTTACCCACTTCCAAAAAATCTTCAGGTAATGAAAAGAAGTTTCTCTGCCATAGTTGTCCCAGCATCTTCAACTTTTTACTTTTAGCACCCAACCGATGTGTTTTAACTCAAGAGAAGCAACTGTTTCATTACAAGTATGGCTAAACTTTACAGAAAAAATCTCCTTCAGGCATCACTACACATTTTTATATTAAGTTTAGTATTTCAGGACTCCTGTTAAATATCATACACTCAAGAAAATAAGTGTCTGTTTCACTACCATTTTCAATTAATCAGTAACTCTACTCTGTCAGAATTAGTATATACTTTGAGCTACATCCCTTTCTTTGCATCTCTCTACAAACTTTCAGGTTCTCAGCACTGAGTTTGCAAACGTAAGAACTTTAAAGGAATGTATTAAAAACCACTTACTCACTGAATTTCTTGTGCTTTGCTTTTAATAAGTGTCAATTCTACAACATCTACAACATGGCCACATTCCCCTGACTGCAGTCACACTTAACAAGAAAGTTCAGCCACCAGTTAATCCTGAGGAACCTGGAAGAAACATCAGTAAAGGCACCAATTACCTGCATCAGTTTTCTTGAGAGCTCATTGGTGAGAAATTCCTCTTCCTTTTCATAGTTTACTGCAAGTGTTTCTTTTTCCTTCTGCAGAGCTTGAATCTTCTTAAATAGAGTATTACTGATGAATTCCTCTTCCTGCTCTGCCCTTGCTTGCTGTGAAGTAAAGACATAGTTTTAAGAAAAAAGGGAACAAGTTTCCACATTAAAAGCTGCATTTATTTCATTTCCCTTTGAATGCCCACTACCTCTGTTTTTCTAATCTTGCCAATTATCCTGTAGGCTGGATATAAGTGTGGTTAACCATCCCCTTTTCTAGCATCTTCTTTCCCCATCTTTCAAGTTGAGAAACTACATTGGCACTACAAAGCAGTCTCCCTACAACCAAATGCACATATTCCATAACCTTCTAAGCTTTACAAAAGGATTACAGATTCACAGATACCTGCTTTCACCTACTCTCTGTCTAAAAACAAACTCCTGTCTAAATATTCTCTATTACAAGCTGAAGCACAGCTCTGAGACTACCCAACCACCAGCCCAGGAAGAAACAGTTATATTACTTCCCACAACCTAAAAAAATTCCACGTGGTAGATTTGCCCTGAGGATTTCCAAATTTCACAAGAGGAGAGCTACTCTGGAAATCTTTCCCATGAAGAATCACTGGGGAAGACAATTTCCATTTCAGATCTCCTCTAGCACCTAGGCACTGCTCTGCAGAAAGCAAGCCCGTGGTCCTGCTCAATCACATTCATAGAATCACAGAATGGTAGCGGTTGGAAGGGATCTCCAGAGATCATCAAGTTCAACATCCCTGCCAGAGCAGGATCACCTAGGGCAGGCCACACAGGGTGGCCTTAATCCAGGTGGAGCTTGGAAGTCTTAAGGGCAGCCTATTCTAACGCTCCATCACCTTCACAGTAATGGAGTTTCTCCTCATGTTGAGGTGGAGCTTCCTGTGTTCCAGTTTGCAACCACTGCCCCTTGACCTATCACAGGGCACCACTGAAAAGAGCCTGGCCCCTTCTACTTGACCCCCACCCTGCAGATATTTGTAAACATTCA
>JAAGNO010010837.1:0-23450 GCA_033439905.1 Ceryle rudis
CTTGTTGAACCTCATGAGGTTCACCTGGGCCCACCTCTCCAGCTTGTCCAGGTCCTTCTGGATGGCATCCCATCCCTGTGATGTATCGACAGCACCCCTCAGCTTGGTGTCATCTGTGAACTTGCTGATGGTTAGCATATGCATTTTGCAGACTTTACTGTGTGGAGTGGGACATTTGGGAACCACCGATGTAAAGGAGCAGGGCCAGTCACCTTACACCCTGCCCTTTTTGAGAGCCTATATTAATTTAACTATTCAGTTTAAAAATAATAATTTCCGAGCCAAGTTAAAATTAGTATAGAGTTTTGTCTAGATAGGAAAGATCGGTCTATAAGACAGGAAGTTCTGTTTGTAGTCATCTGATCTCTCCCTTGAAATAGGCAGCATGTGAGTACTAATTGTAGTGGTGTTTTTTCTGAAGTGCACTAAGATCACTAGCTTCTTTCTCACAGGGCACTGAATGATCATTAAATGCTAATGACTTTTGATTACTGTTGACCTCGGTCAATTTAGAATTAGTGACCTAGAGATGAAAACCACTGTATCTCATTACCAATTTCCTGAGCTATCTGATCTTTCCTTTATAAGTCAGTTTTGGTAAGAGGCAGAGTAGAATTAAAGTTGACCTGTGCCTTATAAAAAGGGTAGAATGCTTTCAGATTTGCAGTGTCATGCTTAGAAGTAAATAAATAAAATAGCAGGCCCTAAGAATGAACTTATTTTTTGACCCCATGGATTGTCAAGAGCAAAACTCAACGTGAAGTGAAACAGACAAGCTAGAGTGGTAGTGACGGGGAAGAAAGGCGTAATTTGTCACTTTGAAATTAATAGAAGAACAGTTTGTCTCCTGCAACCTTGAATTGAATTCTCATTTTGTAGTTGCAGGTTTTCTCATCTCAGAGTTCATAATTTTTTTTTTTTTTTTTTACTTTGAACTATCAAGAAGCAAATTAATGTTTATAGAATAAATTGCAAATTCCGCTCTGGGATATTTTCTACCTGCAGCTCCCAAACCATGACATTGGGGAGTGCATCTCAGCAGGCTGGTAAAAGCATAGATGTCATGTTGTAATGAAGCATTTCACATTATTTCTGTTCATACGCACAGAAGATAATATCTGATAATTTACTGTAACAAGATCAAATTTGCTGTTCTCTGTAGGTTCCTTAAACATAAGTCTTTCTTTATACGGTTATGGTTTTATGGACTATCATTCATGCAACAAGCATGGATTGAAATCATAATGAAAATAATGCAACAAGCGTGGTATTGAAATCATCCTAATGAAAACACGAGACAATGTTAAACATTTGGGGGGGTGTTGTTTATTTGGTTTTGTTGTGGGTTTTTGGTTTGGTTTGGTTTTTCTCTTCACACAGATGAGAACAAACCCTTTAACTTTACAAGCAGTATAGAGAAGTCTTTTGTACTACCTTGTGTTTGGGGCATGAATACAAAGTTACTAAAGCTCTCACTGGGGTTAAATGGCAAAGTTTAAGCAGCTCATCAAGAAAATACCAAGAGAAAATAACAGAGGGAGATGTTCCACTTGGTGTAGGAGCAGGTTTGTGGTGATCCAAATGAAAATGACAGAGAAGAAAAGTGGATGTTTATTCCCTAGTAAACATGGGGCTAAATGTAATTCTTAAGTACAATGTTTTATTTTGATTGCTTTGTCTCAAAAAGGATATTGGTGTAAAAACACCCAACAGCAAACAAACTAAACAAAAAACCAAACACAAACCAAAATGAAATTGATTGTAGATACAGGAAGACATATTAAAAAGATTAAGGCTGCTTTGATGGGGAGACCAAAAAGAAGTGTCATGAAGAGACATAGCCTGTGATCTAGCAAATAATACGAGAATGAAAGAGTAAAAACATCTGAATACTCATTCTGTTAAGCTTCTGTTTTATGTAAGCTTGTATTTACCTGTTACTGGGATGCTTGGGGCTTCCTGCTTTTGTTTTCTTTAAAGTATTATGGGCATTTAGGGAAAAAAATGTTAAAACTATCTTAGTGGATAATATTATGCAAAGTATTTATTGAAAACCTCATTCTTTCAAGCACTACTAGTTAAGAAAAATATTTGCCAGCAAGAATGTTGTTAGTGTAGCATACGATCCATAGCAAAATGTAATTCAGCTATTTTGGACTTGGGTTTAAACCTTCTAGTGTTGGTTCAAGATGCAGGTACTTTTCTACTCTCCTAGCTCTTGTCTACTCTGGGGAAGAAACACCTTCTTTGGGTTTTTTTACCTTATATTCCGGCTTCTCTGAGGGTCTTTACAATGTTGCAAATCTTTCTCCCTGCTTTTAGTTGACTTTTATTTTTTCTATAGAAGATTTTACTGAGTAAGATTTCAGTGCCAGCTTTTCTGTGCAACACACAGAAGTGGATGCAATCTTGGTTGCTTTCAGTGCTGCCAATCAGAAACTTATGAGAGAGGAGTCTGGAAGATTTTGTCAGCTGTAATGCATTTTTTCTAGTTGAGGAAATCAAGAGTAGAGCTATCAGTCCACTTTCCAAATGAGCATTTTTACAAACAGAAGGTTTGGAATGGTGATTGATTGAGGAGGATTCTTCCAAGTGACTAAATAATTCATAGGTAGGTAAACTGGATTAGGCTCCTCAGGTGTGTGGGTCTGGTTTGTTGAGTTTTTTTGTTTGTTTTTTTTAACTCCATTTCTAAATGAGTGTTTAAAGTCAACTTAGATTCAATGAAAATTATCAGTGGACAGGTAGCTTTGTTAAACAGTAACATTGTGTGTTTATTTTGGTTGATCAAGGTGTGGCATCTGAAATTTATTTCCTTGGGAGGGGAAATACAGATTTTAAACAAAGAATGTTAATAATGCATAGACATAATAACTGTCAAGGGAGAGACTTGGCACCTTTACAAAAAAAGAAATATATGCATTTTCTCATTGCCTACTTGGAATTCATTCCTTTCTTCATGATCTGGTTGTAACAGACAATTGAGAATTTTGTTGAAAGCTTGTTTGTTACAGAATTGTCCAGGTCACATTGCTACATAAAGAGCAGACCTGTAAATGACAGATAGAGAAGAACACTCCTTATTAGAAGGAAAAAAAACCCCAAATGCCAACTAGAAAAACTTGGGTATACTTGTTATTGCAGCAGGAGAGACATGGAATATGAGGAAGAGTACTCCCATCAACCCTGGGAATTAAATGGTTTCTCAATTGGAAGTTACCTTTAGAAAGGCATAATTATAGTAGTACCATACTATTAAAAGTTGTGCCAAAAGCAGGTCTATAATGCGACTTCTGTGCCAACTCTCAGAATGGTGTCATGGTGTATTACAGTCTCAAGGGATAAATGGAACTGGGATTGCAGGTATGTTGCCCGCATTTGGATTTGAACAGCACAATTGACGTTTCAGTCGTTCACAGTATTTAGTCAGGAGCTGATTTCAAAAGGCTTGTAACTTGTTGCTAATAATTTGAAATAATTTGCATGTAACTTGCAGTGTGGAATCTCAGCCTCAAAACGTAGTACTTTGCTAAATTCTTTGTCTCTGGTACTTTGGATTTTCCTTAGGCCACTATTAGAATTTAAGTGTGGAATCTATTTCTGGTTTGACTACTTTGCTTATAAAGTAAAGATTAATGTGCCTTTGAAGAGCTGTATTTCCCTTTTTGTAAGTTGTGTATTTCAAGTCTGGTTCTGTTAATATCTAATGAAGAAAAATAAGAATTGCTGAAGAAGATTAGGAACACATTGCAATACACATTCAGAACACATTCAGAATGTAACACACATTCAGAAATTGATAAATCTTTGAGTGAGAGACGGTCAATTTCCTTAATCCTCTTGCTGAAAATGGACTGATTTGAATTTGGGATTTTGACTAGTCTTTCAGCAGGCAGTATGTAGGTTGCTGTCACTGACTGCTAACGTATTGATTTGTAAATTCATTAAGAGTATGTGTACAGTAAAAGAAAACTGTGTTGTAGAAAAATAAATGGAAGTTGCTGCCAAAACAGAAAGAATAGTGGGTGCAACTAGCACTGATCCTTTGTTGGTTTTGTTTTTGTTTACCATTTCACATGCATCTAATGACTGGTTCAGACTTAGTTTCTGAGCTGAAGTGCAGTGGAAGGTGGTATAAAGCCTGTAACAGGTTTGCAGTTTTTCGTAGGAGCTTCTGGAGTCTCTTGTGGAATCGTCACTATCTTCCAGTTACAGCAGACCGGATTTTAGGTGCTGGATTACAAACAGGCAAATATCGACTTCTTATTTACTGGGGTGAAGTTGTTATGCTGTCACGCAGATACTTCTCTACTGGTGAAGTTGTTATGCTGTCACGCAGATACTTCTCTACTGGTGTCTGTCTGACTTCTGGATTCAGAGAGAACATGCCACAGCTTCTCCCTCTCTCCCTTACCAAAGAAAACACAACGTGCTATGCATGTATTTTACAGAAGTCGGAGATATGGTGGTCTCCTATGGGTTCATGTTTATGATCTGTCTTTCCCAGACTGAGCTGACCAGTAAGTCCATCTGTCATTCTCCTCTTATGTAGCCTCCAAATGACATTATCTGGTCTGGTGTGTGTATAGTCTTTGCATTGGTACTGGTCACATGGTTTGAAAAAAATGTACAAGGATCTTACTTTTAATGTACTGTGGTAGTCCATAAAATGGACTTATGGAATTAAAATCAAATCATCTTTGCATCTCCCAATCACTGCCATCCTTCACCCTCTGCCACCTGCAATGCTGAGAACCAGATTTTTCTGAGTGCATGGCCTTTCTGCATCTTTTAGGTTGTTTGATCGTTTTGGGTTTTTTTTAAAGTTCTTGCTTTTTAAATACCTATCCTGTGCAGTGGCAAAAGGGTTATTTTTGTAACTAGGGCTGGAAATTTACATAAGGAGGCAAAAAAATGCATGGAAGTGTAATAAACTCACATTTTGTGCTGAGAATACCTGCTGTGCGCATTATAAACTTTCAGCTGCGAGCAGTTACAAACATCCTATCTGTGGGGTGAGTTTCTTCTTTACCCCTTATTTTACCTCTCTACAGTTCAATAGGATTTAGCTTGTTAGTTTCCCTTCCAAATCAATCTGTTGCAGGTAAAAAAGGAAGGAAAAAAAAATAAGCAAAAGAGGGGGAGGAGAAAAGAGAAAGAAAAGCATTCTAGAAATTACTTCTTTGAAAATTACATAACCTGCCTCTCAATGTATTTAGGAATGTATCTCTGCCTTTCAGCCACACCAAGCATAACCCACCATCTTCTTTTACAGTACCACTGATGGAGATTTTGTACTAAGACATTGGGTTGTGAAATGTGCAGTTGAGGCACGGACATGTGTCCTTCTGTTTCCCCCTTCCGTAAGCAGTAACTTCAGACAGAGAGGACAGATGTGTGTCTGGCAATGGTTTCATCTCAAACCACTGCAGCAAAGTCCCTAGATGGCCAACTGCCAGGGTGTTTAGTTAGTGCTTAATATGGATTGTCTCCCAAGGAGACCTGATAATCTTTGAAATACCTGCAGTTTCAGGTTTAAAGATATTCTGAGACTGTGTGACAAAGCCATAGCTGTGATTGAAGTAATTGTGATGGTGTTTGAATAAATAGCCTGTGTAATGTTTCTGTGCTTCAGTTGAAGTCAGTGGCAGGTTTGTGTCAGGGATTTCAGCAAGGTCAGCCATTTCTCCACCAATCTCCGTTCAGTTTAATTTCATTCTTGTCCAGCAAAACTGAGTAAGGCTACAAGTGGCTAAATTTGCTTTAAAAACAAATATGATTTTTTTCTTTAAAACTTGAAAACTATTATTAAATCTATTCTGATTATGTTCTCCCAATATTTTGTAGTATGAAGTATTGACACCTAATACCCTTTTTCTTTTAAATTTATTTCCCCCTCCCTCCCCCCCCCGCTGCGTTGTTTTTCAAGTGTCTATGCTTACCTGTTTGGTTTTTGTTTTGTTTTAATACACCTGACCTACTGTTAAGGAAATCTGATCTAAATTTAAGTTCTAAGCAAATTAATGGCTGAAAATTAGTCTTCTTTCCTATTTAAATTGTTTGGTTTGCATAGTTTATATCCTGCTTCTTTCAGAAAGTATTTGTGAATGAAATCAGAGTGTGTTTGCACCTCAGGGAGTGATTTCTGCCCGAGACTCTAAATCATTCAGACTTCTTCATTTAATGCTTTTAAATATTGATTAAATATCTTCACCCTGGTTTTGCTTTAATCTGATTGCACATCTAGAAGTTTTCTTCTGATGTGGTGCAGCCATGTCTGGTGTAAGCTGGCTTAATTAGCACTGCTTAGTGATTTGGGACCCCTGTCAAAGGCTGTTACATTATCTAGAAACATAAGGAGTCAAAACTAAAGCTGTGACCTCATCTCTATTCATGTTACACTGGGGTAGAAGCTGTGCTGAAGGCTATTGTTTAACTGCATCGCTGTCTTTGCTGCTGCTAGTTGATTGCTTTAATTTGCTTCTGATACCTGTAGCGTGCTTTTGCTAAACAACTGTTACGGTGGGGATTTCTGGGAATACTAGGAACAAATTAAGTCATGCTAATATCCACTGCATGTGAAAATAGCTCCCACAGAAATACTTAGACTCAAATACATCTTTCTACCCAGTTTCAACATTTTATTGCTTCCCCTGTGAAAATTCAAGCAGCGTCAAGGAGAGCTAAAACGCACATGCTTCTGGCCGGTCATACACTTACGCAACTGTATGTGCCATTTATTACTTTATTAGCACTGTGCGTGAAATGAGTGCAACTGCTGTCCCTTTAATGTCAGAGCAGCATACGTTACAATAGGTGTCACTGTGCGGCTGGGTCCAATCGTTATCGGTGACTTCAGCTATTGGCTCCACACGCTGGCTGACTCCATCTGCAGGGCTGCAATACCTACTCTGTTCCCATCCCTTCAACGCACAAGTTCAGCTCGCCGAGCAGCGGAGCAGTGCTACCCTGCGCGTCTCGCTTCCCCCCCCTCTGAAAGCTGGTGCTATAGTCAAGCGCGTACCTTCCTCGCAGGGTGTAGTACTTTCAGGCGACTCCCGATCAGGACGGCTGGAAAGAAAGAAAACTGGCAGGAATAATGGGGATATATTTAACAATTCAAGTACTGGATCAAACTTAAAGGCAGTTTTTTACTTGGTGCGCTGGAAAGGTCACCTTGTCTTGCTGGAAAAGTAGCAAACTCTCAGATCTGGTGCTCTCTGTTGAATAGCTTCCACCTGCATTTCTTAATGTTCCTGGCTAGTTAGGCTGTCTAGCTTTACAGACAAATATACTCATGGTAGATGAGAAAGGAAAGAACATGAAATGTCTCACCTTCTTCTTGATGCTTCCAGAGACGGTCAAGAACAGGTCGAAGAAGAGTTCTAAGAAGGGAAATAGCAGCAGCAGTAGCAGCAGCAAATTGCCTCCAGTTTGCTATGAAATCATTACCTTGAAGACCAAAAAGAAGAAGAAGATGGCTGCTGACATTTTTCCCCGAAAGAAACCAGCCAACACTAATACAACTGCTGTCCAGCAGTACCACCAGCAAAATCTCAATAACAACAATACTATTCCAGCACCTAATTGGCAAGGACTTTATCCGACCATCAGAGAGAGGTAAGTTCAGGGCAGTTTATTTTTGCTGTGTGAATAGAGTGGTGAAAAGCAGCAAAATGTAATGCATGTGTTTAGTTATTCATTTATTTGCTGAAGAAAACAATTCTCTCTTCTCTTTTCTTCTCCTGTGTGTGAGAAACAAGAATGGAAAATATTTTAATATCTCTTTTCCAGACAGTGCAGCTGTTTGTCTTGAGTAAATAAAAATGTTGCTGGAAGCTGCAGCATACACATAAAGATTTGCTTTTAGACCTTAGTGGGGATTTTCAGTGATACATGCTCTTGGCTTTAATTTCCACTTTTTAAAAAGTTCTCCTAAGTTTGGGGTTAGTTTTTGTTTCTTTGTTTTTCTTGCACACACGCAGACACAACCACCCCCAACCCCCCCATCCCCATCTCTACTTACTTTTTTCTTTGGTATTTTTGTGTAGTGATACGTAAAGTAGCTTAAAATAAAGTGTGACCTGCTTCTCTTTACTATCATGCAACTTGAAAGTTGTTAAATTTAATTTCTTGTGTCTGGGGCAAGCACAGAATTACTGGGCGCCATAAATTAACATGCTGCCTCTATTTGTAGAAATGCAGTGATGTTCAACAATGACTTGATGGCAGATGTTCATTTTGTGGTCGGGCCACCAGGTGGGACCCAGCGGCTGCCAGGACACAAAGTAAGCAACAGCTGCACTATCAGCTCGGGTGGGGATAGCCGGAGAGAGCTCCCACAGTTATGCTGAGACCTAGCGTGGGAGACTCTGGCTCTTCTGGGACGCACAGAATTTTGTATTTTAAAAGGCTACATGGAGTGGAATAGTCTGATCCTTGCTTCTCTTTGCATTTTTGGCTAAACGGTACACTTGTTGTGCTAAGGCAGTCATAGAGTTAGGCATGCTGTTTTGTGCTGTTGATTAATATTACCCTTGGGATTTTCTAGAAATAGATAACTTCTGTGGTGGATATTAGTGTTTTCCAGTAGCTAATGCATATATGCCCATGAGAGTAAAATAAAGGGAAAATGTATAATTCTGTTTTTAACGTTGACTTCATTTCTTACTGAAGTGTGTCTGTAGAGTCTGTCGGTGAAGCCCAGTATGTTCAGAGCAGCTCTCCCACATTGTTTTTGTTGGCAGTGCTTTTAGTCTAAAGCATGAAATAAGATTTCCCTTTCTCAACAGTATGTCCTAGCTGTTGGGAGCTCTGTATTCCATGCGATGTTCTATGGAGAGCTTGCTGAGGACAAAGATGAAATCCGTATACCAGATGTTGAGCCTGCTGCTTTTCTCGCAATGCTGAAGTAAGCGTCATTCATCTGCTGGATATGTTTTCCTTTATGATGTATACATACATTGTTAATGTCTTAAAGTATCAGAATTATGTAGAAACAGAAAGTAATCAGTTGCTTAAAATATTTCCTTTCTTTATGTTTTGAGTCTTTTAAACTTTTACTTCTTTTTGCTCTCTCCCTTTACTTCCAGGCACACATATATCAGACTAATATAGGCAGTTATAAATAATGACTTTGGCAGGGGATCTTTGGCACATCATATACTGTAATGCCTATTGATCTGATTTGTCACTGCACATGTTACATGAAGGAATGGAGTTACTAAAAATAATTGTCAGCTATAACAAAAAAAACCCCAACTGTTCTACTTCACAATAGTGCATGGTGAAAAGTTAAAACATCAAAAAAAAAAAAAAAGCCCCCAAGCCCAGATTTGCTGAGTTTGTATATTGACGTAATTCCATCTCTTTTATAAGCATGCTGTATGCAGGTCTTGTTTTAGAAAAATGACCCTAAGTTATTGAATATATCCTCTGAAAATTAAATTTCTCCTCATCTATCACATTAATGCATTTGGAAAGTGATGAAAAGGCTGTTTACATGAACAGGGTTTTTTATTCTAACAGGGGAAAACCGGTCAATTTACATGATCATTATTTTTCGTCTTGCAAACTGCATGAGAAACGCTGTCTTCTCCTAAATGAACATAATGAAGCAGCTTCCCTGCTGGATTGTCCTTGACTGTATCCATATAAACTCTGATTATTAAAGAGAAATGCCCGATTGCAGACACACTTTGGATTTGAGGGGGTTTTACCCTTCAGATTTAGTAACTGCCATTGCTTTCTTATAAAGAATGTATATTAGTATCTGATAGTGATCCTTTTAATATGCTGCAGATTTTCTGCATGTGATGGTGTAATCACTAGCTAGCAATTCATAGATTGTTTTGATTAGCTTGTGATTACAGAATGGTTTCTTTTTTTTTCTTTTACTTTTCAGTGGCACTGCAGATGAACATTCAAAGTTGTATATAGAGTTTGTTACATAGTGTTCTTACAGGTTATCATATCATATATGTTATCAATGTCATTAACTGTCAGGAAAAGCTGAAGTCACACAAATGTTCTATAGATGTGGAATATAAAGTTAAGATAAGACATTATGTAGGCATTATGGATCCTCGCTTTGGGCCTTTATGTTTTTGCAGGTGTTTTCTGCAGAGCTCAGACTTGTGTTTTACTTTCATATAGAATTTTACAAGGCACAAATACAAGATACTTGGATTCCTCTGCCTCCCTTTCTTTTTGAACAACAAATCTATTTCACTGTGGCTAAATATGTTTTGCCATATAAAAATTGAACACTTTCTGCATTTTTTCACTAAGAAATGTGTTCAGAGAGCAAACCTACAAAAGAGAGTGTCAATGCTGACATCTATCTTGGCATATTATTTAGCCCATGTCCATTTAGGAATCCATCTTAGAGAGCATGGCCAGAAACATGGAATTCTTCACCTTCTCAGCTTTTATTTAAAAACCAAAAGACAACAAAAACTTTGTTGTCTGTGTGGATGTTGAGCTAACGTTGCCAATACTAACTTGCACCAATGCAGTGTGCCAGAACCTCCAAAGTGCTCCTGTGCTTGCAAACAGCAGGGGTGTCTGCCAGCGTGATGGTGCAGGGAAGGGAAAGGGATGTTGCTCAGCAGTGCAGCATTCCCCTCATCACAGAATCCAGGGTATGTGCTGCACTGGCTGGAGCTTGAGGGGAGACATGGTCCCTTCACTTCTCTCCCCCTGGGAAATCATCCTCATGAGTGTTGCATACAACTGCTGTCAGCAGTGGATGGCAAAAGGCTCATGATACTGCTGTTACAGAAGGAAAAGACTTTTTACGTATCCCAAAACAACCTCCTGCTTCATATGCTCCTTTCCCCAGCCAGGAGGGATACATCCTAATCTTTGTCAGAAAATACACTGGGTGTGGTTTTGTGGGGTGTGTTTGCTTGTTTGGGCTTTTTGTGTTTTATTTTCCCTGGACAATGAAATCTTATAGCATAAATATTTTTTTGTCTTTTACAATGTAGTGGTCATTCTCACAGCAAACATCAGATAAGGAATTGCCATGTGAGGCAGAAAATAATACCTCAACAGATAGTTAACTTTTCTCTCAGTAAAATTGCTTGGGTTGTACAGTTTTAAAATTAGGGTTAAATTCATAGCCTAGCTGACACACTGAATTGGTGTCTCTAATGTATCTCTTATCTTAATCTTAACTGTTCAAGTCAGAACCGTGGTCTCATCTTATCCCAGGATGTATGTGTTTCTAAACAATCAAATCCTGTGGTCTAGAAGAATTCTCTGTTTAAGAACAGGGTGAAACTGGAACACCAGTAATTGCAGACCAGAGCTGAGGTGTGTTGGCAGAGCGAGAAGTGTGGAATATTGCTGACAGTCAAATCTGTGCTGTGTCTCTTGTAAATAAGTGATATTAGTTCTTCACTTTTGTGAATATTAAGCTAGCAACTTTTGTACTATTTCAACTTAAAACAGATGTCATCATTCTCTGCTGTATTGCCAGGCAAAGAGAAGTAATAGAAGGGAGAAAAGAGTTGGAAAGCAATGAGGAGAATCATGAAAATTAATTAATTGATACAATGAAAATGTTTTGGACAATAAAGGAGCTAAGCCTGTAACCAGTGAGATATAGGTGTCCTCTTTGCTACTACAAATAGAACATCTGAAACCAAGTAATAGAGGTAAAACTTAGAACAGTTTGGCTCTGTGTAAGTATTCTTTTTCTCTGTAACCTCTTAGAGTGTATTATATTACTTGAGCAGTATCTGCTCTGAGCATGTTTTCCAAGTGTGGCCTCGGGGATAGTACCCTACATCTGCAAATATACAAATAAAGATATATACAACTATAATCAGATTAGTGTAGATCAGATACTGTGTAAGTACACCTGTTCTGCAAAAAAATTCATTGTGTTGGGAAACCTGCTAACTAGAACATGTTAATTAGGACAGGGTCGCATACAACTTCAGCTTTACTGGAGGGAAGCTTTTTTATCAGCCATAACCATCAAGACTTGCTTATCCCTACGAAGAGTAAAATTGCATTTGGCATGGGTTTAGCACATTGTATTCACCAGCTGCAAATGGGGCCCTGAAGCATGAGATATTAAAAAGAACAAACTGTATAATGCTTCATTTCTTTGAGCAATGAATCCCTGCAGTTAGTCACATAAATAGAATTTCACCTTCATCTCTTCCGCTACAGTAGCATAGCAGTAAAACTTTTTTTCCTCTTTATGCAGGGAGACTGTGAAAAACCACCATGCTAGTGGAGCTAGGATGTTGTAAGCATTAAGAAACCTGAAAATTAGAATTCTTATATGCTTCATCACCCTGTTTAAAAAAAAACAAAAACAAAAACAAACCCACAAACATACAAAACCAACAGAAACAAACAAACCCAAAAGCCAACCCCCAACTCAGTAGTTATGACAGTGGGTAGCACCTGATATACTTGGATATCTTTTCTCTTCTTAGACTACCTAGTTATTCCCAATAAATTTATTTTCATTCCTATATTTATATGTACACCTCAGTAAATCGCCATTCGCTGTCATGGGACATCCAGTCCAAGTACTGTTTGTAACGTGTTCTAGACTGTTGTGTTAGCCAAGTAAGGTAGCCCTTGAGGAACTACTGCTGGGGGCAGATAGCCTTTCATTAGCCAAACATGTATGGAAGGAACACAGAGCTGGAGGGGCCATAGTTTGTAAATGTAACCATTGTCTACATAGCATGTACCCCAAATATGAAGTCGTATGCACCTTAGATTTAAGCATGTTCTCTTTCATGGTCTTACGTGTGTGATGAATTTGGTTTGTACTTTCTTTCTGGATTTAATCACTGTTCCCAAAAAGCATTGCTTAATTTCACTGTGGAGCCATTTAAATATATTCTTTCTTTTGTAGTTTTCAGATGATATTGACAAATCACATTTTTGCATTAAGTGGCAGCATTACATGCATGTGTTTTATTTCAGATATATATATTGTGATGAAATCGATTTGGCTGCAGATACCGTACTGGCCACACTTTATGCTGCCAAGAAGTATATCGTCCCTCATCTTGCCCGCGCCTGTGTCAACTTTCTAGAGACAAGCCTGAGTGCAAAGAATGCCTGTGTGCTGCTTTCCCAGAGCTGCTTATTCGAGGAACCTGACCTGACCCAGCGCTGTTGGGAAGTGATTGATGCCCAGGCTGAGCTAGCTTTAAAGTCTGAGGGATTCTGTGACATTGATTTTCAGACTCTTGAAAGCATTCTCCGAAGGGAGACTCTGAATGCCAAAGAAATTGTTGTTTTTGAAGCAGCTCTGAACTGGGCTGAAGTGGAGTGTCAGCGACAAGAGCTAACGGCTACCATCGAGAACAAGCGCAAAGTCCTCGGGAAGGCTCTGTACTTGATACGCATCCCTACCATGGCACTCGATGACTTCGCAAATGGCGCGGCTCAGTCTGGGATTCTGACTCTCAATGAAACCAATGATATCTTCCTCTGGTATACGGCTGCCAAAAAACCAGAGTTACAGTTTGTCAGCAAGCCCCGGAAAGGCCTCGTTCCTCAGCGATGCCACCGTTTCCAGTCCTGCGCTTACCGCAGCAACCAGTGGCGCTACAGGGGCCGGTGTGACAGCATCCAGTTTGCAGTCGATAAGAGAGTGTTTATTGCTGGTTTTGGGCTGTACGGCTCCAGCTGTGGATCAGCAGAGTACAGTGCCAAGATTGAACTCAAACGACAAGGAGTTATCCTAGGCCAGAACTTGAGTAAATACTTCTCAGATGGTTCCAGTAACACTTTTCCCGTGTGGTTTGAATATCCCGTGCAGATTGAGCCTGACACCTTTTACACAGCTAGCGTGATTCTGGATGGTAATGAACTCAGCTATTTTGGACAAGAAGGAATGACAGAAGTTCAGTGTGGGAAGGTGACTGTTCAGTTTCAGTGCTCTTCGGACAGTACAAATGGCACTGGGGTACAGGGAGGGCAAATTCCCGAACTCATATTTTATGCTTGAATGAAGGTGTGTGGAGACGAAGCATTTGGCTACAAAGAACCTGTCTGGTTCAGGCTTACCGACGCTTAGCTTTTTATCTGCAGATATGTGATCAGTACAGGTAATATGTAACTAAACGCTGTGGGCAAGTTACTGGCTTGTTATACTTGTAGCATCGTTGGCGATAAAAGTTTAAGTGTAATATTTAAACTGGAAGCTCTTAAGAGCAAGTAAATTTTAAAGGCTTTGTAAAAGAGGTGCCTGTTTGCTGGTGGCTGACCCTTTCTTTCATTCATGTGTGAATCACCAGAGGATGTCTGTCCCTCTCTTGTCTCTCACTAATCGTTGTCTTCATTGGTCCATTTTCTCTTCCTCCACTTCCTGCTTTCTGCCTGTAATTATTTGGAGAGGTAGGGGTAGAAAATGAGAAGCCTTGTTTTATAGCTCTCTCTCGTGTCTGCTTTTCAGACTGAAGAGATTCCAATAAACTGAGCTGCTTTTGATCATGAGAGCTGAAAGAGGTGCTTCAACAGTAAGCAGAAAAATCATAGGTTTAAACCTTCATCCTGTGAGATTCTCTTGTGGCCAGCTGTTTGGGATGGCTGCTGGGGAAGATGGAGAGAAGCAAGCAGCTTTCAGGAACCTACACAGCATGCTGACAATGTCCACAGTGCATGGACATGTTTATAGTGGGGGTGCAGGGAGAGTATGGGCTTTGTAAGTTACTGTCAAGAGTTCATTTTCTAGGAATCCCACCTCAAAGGCAAGGAAGTGCTTGCACGTGTTCAAATTGTACATGCAGCTCTTGAAACTCTACTCCCATGACCTAGTTTTTGCTACATTCAAGGTTATTTGCTACTTAAATGGCTAGCCCTAACCCTTGCTAAATATCTGGGAAATACCTGCCATCTGATGCAGGATAATTTTTTGTTTGGTTTGGGTAGGGGTTTTTTTTCTTCCTCCTAAACATGGTAGAAGTGGATTATAAAGGAACAAAAGAATGTACCAATCCTGACTTGGACTTTTTTTTTCTGTAATATCAGATTTCTTCTTTTTATTACCATACATTGTTAGTGGAAATTCAGACAGGGACAAGAAGATTCCCAGCTTGTGGTCAAATTAGTGTCTATCATCAGGTAGCAGTGAGGAGGAGGAGGAAGCCTTCTCTAACATGTTAATATTGGCAGTCTTGTAACTGCTTATGGTTACACATCAGTCAGAGGATTATATGGTGCAGAACTTGTCCTTGTCTGATTTTTGGGTTTTGGTTTGTTTTGGTTTGGGTTTTTTTGAAACATCCTGTCATATGTCTGTATCATTTCTGGAAAAGCGTTAGGGATCATGACTCCTTTATTAGGGAAGGAAACCAGTATAAAGAAGACATGGTACTGTTTAAATATAATCCTTCACCATTGCATTGGGGCAGTTGCTCCTTCAAGGGATGCTACCTGTAGTAAAGCGTCTCATTCTTACTTCATCTCTGAAGTGGGCTCTGTTTGTTCTTTATGTTTTAATGAAATGAGAGGACCAAATGATTCTTTAGACAGACTGAAGATTAATGTTATATCAACATATTAATGCAGCGTAACACTAAATTCACTTGTCTGTTTTGTAATAAAAATGTTTTTCTCATATGATTTCTTTCCAGTTTAATACTGTTACCTTAAGTGTTTCTTGACGGTTGGAATCCTGGCCCCTGGCCATCATAAAGTGCCAGTACATCTTTGCAGTGTCCAAAATACCATCTGAAGTAAGGAAAACTGGAGTTTAGACATCAAAACACTTCATGGCCAAAGCCCAGATCTTCTCTCTAGGTAATAAAAGGAGAGCCAGTTAAAAAACTGCTCTGCAAGATCTATGCTTTACACCCATTTTAGTGTTTAATGTTTTATATACATACATACATACGTGTGTGTGTGTAAGCAATGTTCTTTCTGAAATGTAAATGCCCTAAAAAAATATATAGGAAAATGTGTTTGGTTTTTTGTAACAGATCTGCATAATCCAGACTGTTAGTGAAATCTGAACAGAATGCTGCATGGAGAACTCCCAGAGAGAGATTTAAAAAAATCTCCAGTTAATTATATTTAGATCTGCAGCCTAAAATAGATGAGTATAATTGTATGGACTGGAGGAAGAGTTGCTGAAGGGACTGCAAAAAGCACTCTTCAGTTTGTGATGAGGGTAATGGTCATCTACTTTTAGACAACATCTGAGCAGCAGTTCCATTTATTTAAATACATTTGAAAGCAGAGAAAGACACTAATCAGCCGATTAAGTTTTCTTACAGCAAGCAGTTGATGTAGATGTAATTACTCTGAGTGATGATCAGATTGACAAGTTGCCTGCAGTAGCAAGCTGCATTATGAGTTGTTTGGGAAAAAACCAGGTGCCTCAGCTGGTGGGACAAATCAGAGCGTACTGCACTGGTATAATTACTAGGCTTGGGTTCTCACTTTTAGGGGTTTTTTTTTTTTTTGGTTTTTACTTATCTGCAAGTAAAGGTGAGGTATCTGCTACATTCAGTGGCTGGAACAGACGTTAGGAGATCAGAATACTGTGTAGCTGTAATATGTAGAATTGAGCTGTTATTTAATTTTTATTTTTATTTGCTACTTTTCTGAAATCTTTTTGATGAAGTAGAATGGAAGAAGCAACCTTTAGCTTAATTCCTCTGAGTCCATTCCAGGTTTTAGGAGCTGGTGCATGCACATTTTTTCAATAAAGGTGAATAAACATAAGCACCGCAAAACACCTTTTGACGCTTACAGCATGAATTGATTCTGAGCACTGCTTGATGCTGATAGTACTGGTGTATAAGAAGGTGCTAGAACTAGTCACCTTAGCACATCAGGGCACTTAAATAGGTGTCTAAATGTGGATTCAGTCAGTTTAGCAGTAGCATCCAAGCTTGAATACATTGATTGACATTTTGCAAGCATCAGCTATATCAATCTGGAATGAAAGCATAATGTCGATGGAGATTCTTCCGCAGAGTCTGTCTTAAATTGTACCTGGCCATCTTTGCTACTTGTATGTTTGATTTTCCTGGTGAGGGGAATCTGTGATAGGAGAGTATAATGTAATATACTTTCAGCGTATCTAAAATAGTATTTAAGTAAACATTTTAATTTCTACATACTTCTTGCACTGAACTGTTTTGGGACTTATTTTTTTTATTTGTTGTGATAAACTCAGCTAACTTCAGGTCCCAGCACCTGTTTGTGCTGGAGCAGTGTTTGACCGTAGCAGGCTTACAGCATTATTTATAAAGGACAGATATATATATAAATATGAAGTACCTCATGTTGAATGTTAATTGTACTGTATCTTTAATGTCACAGTGCAGATCTTGTTGGACTCATGAATGTGTATAATCGCGTTAAACATACAAATAAAAGTGGTTCTTAAATGCTTGTTTCCTGCAATATCTTTGAAGCATGAGTTGCAAAAGCCTTTACTTTGTTATCTCTTAGCCATTTCTCCTGTTGTACAGTTGTGCACAGATATTTGTTGAGCTTATGTATTCAGAGATCTTTTGATGCCCAAAGAAGTAAAAGTCTAAGGAAAAAAAGCCAAGGAAGGACAATAAAAATGTTAATCAGTTGCACTGTAAAAAGGTTGATGATTAAGCTAATGAGTTAGAGCAAATGAATTAATTTATGTGCCTTATGAAAGACCTTGTCTACTAGCATTAATATTGTAATGTTCTATTAATATTATTAAGTATGTGGAGACGAAGAGGGAGGGTCTCGTGTTTATTCTAAAAGACAGCTGGCACAGAAAAAGCCATGGTTTTCTTTCTCTTCTGTATTAGAATAAGGGACGTGGCTAGTGCCAGGAGGCTGTTCTCCGCTGAACAGTTAATTATGTCATATTATTCAGAGTTCTGACTATTTTTGTACTTAACAATTTCCTTCCAGGAGCTTTGAAACTTCATTTTAAATATTTCTATGGTTAGTGTGGCTGAAGCCCCTCTGTCGTGTTGTCTACCTCCAAGACCCTTCAGATTTTACTATCTAATGATAAGAAATACTCCACAGTGTGATAGAGAGTCATGGAAATTTAATTGTGGTAGATATCAGTGTGACTAGGTGCAGGAAGGACCACACTGACAGCAGCAGTCTAGCTGCTAGCAGTCTTAGTTTCTCTGATAAATAGGTAAGAGTTAAGTGGACAAGCTGAATAAAGGAAGGCCTGTCTCATCTAAAGGGTCATTCTCCTCTATTTCTGGCTGACATCTGACAGAAGTGCTAGAACACTTGCTTTGGAAATTGGTGTTAGGTAGACCTGTGTCAGTCTCTTGCACTGTGTTCAATGACGCAGAGAAGGATGTGTATTCACACCAGAAAAAAAAAGGAATTTGTAGTGGCAGGAAAAAAAATGATAGGATGATTCTGAGTTTGAAAAGAAGACGACTCCCAAGAGCTGAATTCAGTTGTTTGTCTCGCAGGTAAAATCCTGCTTGGTGGAGGACTCTCTGTTCCCACTTGGATGCTCCTCAGGGGCTGACAGCCACTGCCTCTGATGAAAGCAAGGTCCCATTTAAAACAGGCTCTTCACAAATGCTCAGCTCTCACAAGTAGGAACCCAAGATTTCTTGGCCTCTCATAGAGAGTACTACTTATCCTACAGCCCAGGACAAGCATGCACCTCCTTAAAGAAGCTAACTGGAACCACTGTAAACAAGGAAGGCCCAATTACCATCAGTACGAATTGCCCCAGTGACCTCAATACACCCAGGATTTTCATTTGCAGTGTTCAATTTGTGTGATTAGTCCCACAAAACAACATAAAACTGCCCAAAAAAGTAAAATTAATTTTGAAATCCCACTGTAATCTGATTATCTAAAATACAGGTAGAAACATTCCTATTAAATCTTACAAAAACTCCTGCTCATCAGATTTTACATGCTTGCCCTCCAACTTTTCTACCAGTAGGCTTTGTCTTCAGCTGTGGATCTATAGGCAGAACAGTAAATCTGTATGAGGCTTTATGTGGATTTTCACAATCTGTGTGTGGGGTTGATAGCACATAAGATGCATAGTATGGATAAAGTATTTTTAAGATTAGAAAGCGTGTATAAATTGCCTGTAGACTGTTCAACATAAAGGAAAACCAAACCCAGCTATTTTGCTTGAAGGCACTGGTATTTTGAAAGAGCTTCTTGAAGGCTGCTGAACTTGTTGATAGCATCAGAAATGCATTTATATTAAGCCTTTAATTGGAGCGTTTTAAAATGGGCTTTTTAATCGTTTTCTGTAGACAAAGACAACATAGTTGGTCTTCAGGGATCCTCTGTCCTGGTCTGGTGGGGTTTACATCTGAACAGATACTAGCAAATGCAGTTTTCTAGATCTCATTTGAAAGCTTCACAGTCATGTTAAGTACTGCTTGGGGAGCGTCAGCATTTCAAAAAAGCCTTAGCTGTTTTTAACCTAACAGCAAACAAGGACTTGAAGGGGGAGGCCTCTTCAGTGGTGATGATGTAGTCAAGTACAGAGGAAAGGTTTTCACTTCCCTGAGGAGGAAACACCTTGTGTTGCGTTATGCTGACAGCAACTGCATGCTAAGCATCGTGTGGAACAACTCAGCAGCTGTGTAGAATTGGAAGGCATAAAATGTAGGATTGGAAGGCATAAAATGCAATGGGAGGCCACTGTGTGAAGGCAGCAGTGGAAGCTTCTGGATGCAGGGCTGTTGCGAGTAAGCTGATTTTGTCAGCTGAAGAACTGGGATCCTCTTATCATGTTCTTGGTGATAGAAGATTATAGGTGGGCTGCTGAAAGGCATGTGATTGTGATTTTTCATGACTGTGAATCTCATTTTGCTTTTTATTGTTATTCTGGGAAAGTCTCCATCTCTCCTCTACCTTGAGTTGCCTATTCCTGTTCTGTGCCTGAGGCTTCCATGTGGTTGAAGCCCAGCAATTTCCTGTGTGCTGAGGCTGAGGGGACTGGGAGCATCTGGTGGAAAGGATGGGCTGAGTGAGGGTGGGACATCCCAGTGCCTTGGTGAGCTGCTTGCAAGATCTGGATGTTCTGAATGCTGACCTAGCATAGCAGGAGAGGGCAGGATAATTCTTACGTGTGTGTATGTATGTATACATTTCAGTGCTCCTTCACTTTCTCCAGCCAGTTGTTGGTTGTGGTTAAAAGGGCAAATGAACATCAGGTTTTTTTGTAGGGTATAAGAATCGTGATTCTGCTAAGGCTAATTGATGCTTCTGTCTTTATAAAGTCAGTGGTCCCAGTGGGCTCAGGGGAGGGGGATAGGTCTCGCATCTACTTTAAAAGAATACATGGCAACACGTACTTACTTCTCTAATGCCTCGTTCTCAGGAAGTTGTGATGCAATAAAATAAATTCATAGAGAGCTGGAGCTTGGCATGTCTGGCTTGTTTCTGTAGTGGGACCTTTTATGAGTAAAAGATCCAAGGAACTGTATTTAGCTTAGAAATACTAAATCCTGCAGAATTTCCAGAGCATGGGGGTACTACAATATAAAGGCACTTCCAGATGTGAGGATATCGCCCTTTGGTTGCTGTCGTAAGCTAAGGTGTGACATGTTCTCTCTTTTCTCCTTACCCACCAGGGCATCATGGTAGTGATACTCACATCAGACACCATTAGTGCTTAGAGAGAAGGGATGCTGAGGGAGAGAAATGAAGGTCAGGGATCTGGAATACAGAGGAAAAGTATCTAATCAGAAATAACAGCTTTCATCAGCCACAGACAATAGACACTAAACTGACTTCAACTATTCAGGCATCATGGGAGCCAAATCAACAGACCTAAGGTAAGAATACAGCCATGACAACTATTTAAATGATTTTTTTAAAGTTGCTTATGCTTGAGGCTTTTCTAGACCGTACAAAGGGAGAGGTTGTTTTGCTGCCTTAGAATAAAGCCTACACATGTTTTTGCCTTTGTCCTCCATGCTTCATATAGCAGTTTCTTTACAGTATGTGCTACATAGACTGTTTTTCCTTCTCAGTGCCAGGGCATGAGCAGTCTGGCTGACCCTCCTTAGAAAAAGCACTTTCCAGTATGACCTGTGATTGTCATACCAAGCACTCCTTCACCCCTCTACTCACAGTCTTTGTTGACTTTTAATAAGGTGGCAAAGAGCATGATTCCCGAGACACAGTTGGGAGAAGCAGCTTTCTCTGAATCCCCACTGTGTTTCCAAGGCTGACACTATCAAGGTGCTGTGTTCACTGACCAAATACTCATATGGATTTGATGTGAATCAGGCACAGCTCAACATGGTGCCTTTCTGGTGAATTAGCTGGGGCACACAGGAGGGCCTTTGCAAGATCTGTAATTTCTGTGTTGCTGTTCTGCCAGCTGGGGGCGGGGGGATGATCCTAGATCTGGCATAAACTCTGCTGATGTTTTGAACACATATGAACTGACAGAGTGAGTTCATACCAGGTCAGCATTTCACAGCATTGCTGAGCTGGTATTAGGAGCTTTAAAAATCACTGAAATGTGACATGAGATATTTAAAAGTTGGGGTTTCTATCAGCTTATGGCAGTCAATTTTGTCCTCCTTTTACAAGCGGAACTTCCCAACGGAGCCGTGTCCTGTGTTTGGGTTAATTACCAGAAATAGCTGCTGGCCCAGTAGTTGGGAGGGGCTGCAGCTGGGAGGGACCACAGCTGGGATAAACAACATGACCAGCCAAGGGGATACTGAGTCATGCCCCTATATAAGGGGAGGGCTGGTTAGGGGTGTCTGTTTTCAACTTGCTTCAGTGTGGTCAGAGCAGGGAGAGTTGGTATCTTTGGCACAGGTAGAGCCTTCCCAGATTCTATTACTGCTTTGTATATAATTTAACTAGTACTGTCATTAGTACTGTTATGATTATTTTCCTTCTTTGGGCTGTATTATTAAACTGTCCTTACCTCAGCCCCTGGGTCTTACCTTTTTTCTTTCTCCAGATTTTCCCTCCCCTCCCATGGGGGGCAGGGGGGGGTGTGGAGGGGACAGGAAGGGGAAGCGGTGTGTGAGTGGCTGTATGGTGTTTAGCTGCCAGCAGAGGTTAAACCACAAAAAGCAGTCACAGTAATGATGGGTATCATTAGCTGTTGGGCACTGGAAAAAGGCAGAGGCTTAAAACTGAAAACTGGAGCTCTAAAGGTGAGTTGCGGAACGATCAGTAAAATTAGCTGAAAGATACTGTGCTGTTCTGATCCCTTCCTAGTAATGCAGTCTGCACTGGCAGGCTTGTCACTGTTTGAAGGTGTATGTTCATGTAATGATATATGACTCCCAATGTCAGCAGGGCTGAGAGCAAACACCTACCATTTCCCACCTAGGAAAGCTGGCATTCAGCACTCCTTGTCTGCTTTTCTAAAAGGAAGGAGAGTTTCTTTTCAGCACTGCCAAAAAAAAAGTGAAATTAATTGAACTAAAACTTGGAATGAAGCATGAATGTGACTTAATCTGGGAGGCAGGCTTACAGAATGAAATTTAAAAATATGCAACACAGGAAGGAACTAGTGCATTAAGTTATAGTAGGACTGATGAATTTGTAAGGACAGTCTATCCAGAATTTCAGTGAACTAGGACAGACAGGTAGGAGAGAGGAAGATACACATAGAAAAAGCAATACCTGCATAGTCAGGCAGAGATTAGGACAATTCAAAGGGGAAAAAAAAAAAAAGTCATCCAAGTTAAGGGAAAAAGAAATCTCTTGTCCTTGGTTTCTGCTATTTGTCATGCTGCTCTAGGGACTGTGTAGATGCTGTGCTTTTGCTGAGCTCCTGTTAGGACACCGTAGTTAGAGAAATTAATTACCGCAGTAGGCCAGAATGATGTCTTTCAAAAGTCATTATCAGAACTGGTTTCTCATCAATATACTACTTGATTGGAGGAAAAGACCCAAAATTGCAGGGCTTTGATTGCTGAAGGGGAAGCTTTTAACCGATTCCTGCTGTTCTGTCATTTTATGCTAACCTCAAATGGCCCCATTAAATTGATGTCCTGTTTCCCATTCACTGCCCACAAATCACTCTTCTCCTGTTAATAGAGGAAACATTTGCACATGATAGGAATTGGAGTGGCTAAACAGTAAATCTTAAAGCCAGTAAAGAACTCAAAAGCATTTACCTGATGATCAAAGTAGTTTTGGTTTTGGTTTGGTTTGTGTTTTGATTGGGGTTTTTTTTTTGGTTTTTTTTTTCCTTTCCCTGCACTTCATAATACTCAGTTGTGAACTTTATTAAAAAATACAGAACCTTATGTCTACCTTAATAGAATCTTTGCACAAACACTGTTCCCAAACAATGCAATGTCAGTCAATTTGATTTCAGCTAATCAGAGGATAATTATGGAAGTCAACAAGTGTGACGGACCAGTCAAATGCTTGTGGGTAAACTTGAGGAAGGCCAATGAGGTGGTTACCCTGTTGGGAGTTTGTTATAGACCACCCAACCACGATGAAGAGGTTGATGAATTGTTCTGCAGACA
>JAAGNO010010837.1:31786-56113 GCA_033439905.1 Ceryle rudis
CAAGTGGCACAGAAGGCCGATGGGATCTTGGCTTGTGTCAGGAATAGTGTGGTCAGCAGGTCTAGGGATGTCATTCTGCCCCTGTATCTGGCACTGGTGAGGCCTCATCTCGAATACTGTGTGCAGTTCTGGGCCCCTCACTTCCAGAAGGATCTGGAGGTGCTGGAGTGGGTCCAGAGGAGAGCGACAGGGCTGGGGAAGGGACTGGAGGGAAAGGCTTGTGAGGAGAGGCTGAGGGGGCTGGGGCTGTTCAGCCTGAAGAAGAGGAGACTCGGGGGGGGACCTCATCACTCTCTACAATGACCTGAAGGGAAGGTGTAGTCAGGTGGGGGCTGGACTCTTCTCCCAGGCAACTACGACAGAACAAGAGGGCATGGCCTGAAGCTGTGCTAGGGGAGGTTTAGGTTGGATATCAGGAAGCACTTCCTTATGGAAAGGGTCATTAGACACTGGAATGGACTGCCCGGGGGGGTGGTGGAGTCACCATCCCTGGAGGTGTTTAAGTAAAGATTGGATGCTGCACTTAGTGACATGCTCTAGCTAGGTGGTGTGGTGTCAGGTCTTAGGCTGGACTCGATGATCTCAAAGGTCTATTCCAGCCTCTATGATAATTCTGTGTAATTCTGTGTAATGACTTTAAGCCATTTTATCCTAAAAATTCAAATGTTTATTTTAGACAGCTCTTTGGTTAGAGAGGGCAGCCCTGTGCCAGAGCCTTGTAGGATTCTTGTTTGAGTAATTTCAAGCAGTTAGATAGATGGGTATTGTCCTCTAAGTATTTTCTTCTCTGTTCACCAAAAAAAAAAAAAATAGTTCTACGTTATCAGATAATCTCTTTGATCAGGAGGCTTGCTCAGTAAGATACGGGCTTATGGAGCCCCGTGTCTCTACTGCTCCTTCAGGGACTGCACATCTTGGATGTTAGGCAGGAAAAAACCCAGCTTGTTCCTGCAAATAACCGTCCTTCGAAGGTGGTCACCGTGCAGTGGGGGTGTACTATATGGCACAGGGAGAAATAAGAAGCTAAAGCAGCATGACAAGACCAGAAGCCAGCAGCCGGTGTTATTTTACTTGTGCATCTGTATTATAAGATTTTATACAATTAAATTGTTCCACAAGGTAGCTGTAACAAAGTTATTAAAAGTCTCATCAGGTTCCAGGTGGTAGGTAGCAGAATGTGAGATGCAAATGATGCTCAAATGTACACATTAATCAGTCATGAAAATTTGTATTTAATACACTTAGGTTTACTTGAGAGAGATTTTAAACTAAAGGTTTGATCAAAATACCTTCTAACTTTGAAACTTTTTTGACCTAATTCCTAAAATCTGAATATTGAAGAGCTTCGCATTTGACATTTTAAGCGAGAACGTGGCTGATCCTCATGGCTTAAACCTCTAATTATACAAATGAACTAAAAAAATTATCCCCTCTACAGTGATACTCTTTTTATCTCCATAGTTTTCCTCAGAAAGCACCGTAACTTTAACTAAGGAGGGCCTTGTTATAAACTTCTGCTTTAAGTCTCAGGGCATTTTGGTTTTTTTTCTTTAGTAAGTTTTTATTGGATATGTGACTCTGACTTTTTTTTTTTTTTTTTTTAATTTTGCTTACAAGAAAGCTTATTTTTAGAGATGCCCTACTTTAGCATCACCGAAGATCAGCATTTTGGACAGTGTGGCTTGCTGAATTTACTCTTAGTGAGAAAAGGATTTTCTCTATCAGCACCATCTTGTGTATGTCATATGCGAATCATCAGTGCCTGCAAGGAGGTACCATATTTCAGTGAATAAAAAGTGGATTTTTTAATTTTTTTTTTAATTATTATTATTTAGTAGAGGGAAGCATCCATAGGAATAGTTACTCTTCAGAATATAAGTTTACTGTGTTGTTATTTGTTTGTGCTTCTTCCCTGATGTTTTTTAAGGATCTTCTCCCTTACCTGACTACATTGCATCCCCTTGATTGCTGCCCCTCATCTCGCAGTTTAGGTCCTGGTGTTCACAGTAGCCTTTATAGCAAATATACCAAGGTGGTGGAGTGTTTTTCAGGCATGTGGGAAAGAATTTATCTCCACCTCATTCTCAGTGGAAATAATAAAGCACAGAGAAGGTATGCTTCTCACTGTTGGTCTCCTCTTCATCTGGGTTTGGTTTTGCTGCAGTGGAAATCAGGGTGAGGGCAGAAAAGCGCACCTAGAGATTTGATCCAACCATAACTTTGAGTCAAGGTGTTTCTTCTGAAACTCTGCCCACATTAGCAAGTCCTGAGACACAGCAGAAGTAGTTGTGTGGAGTGAGAGTGGCAGTGCTGGGAACCCTGTGTGTGTGCTACTGGGATTTTAAGTGGGTTACTACAGACTGGTTGCTGTCTTGTATTGAATGTCTATTCACAGTTGGGACACATTAGCCACTCTACTGGAGTGTGTTAGGAAAAACTCCCATTGGTTTACTCTTCACCAGAAACTCTTTTCTGTAATGCTTTTGATTTCTGTAAAGAGCTCCATTTCAAAACTGCTCAAGCATGCTGAGAAAATCTGGTTTTCATTTCATCCTTCTTTTCAGCATTCTTGTGCAAAACGTGCTTAATGTTGTCAGCTAACAGAAATGCAAAAGCAGCATAACATAATTGAATATGTGCATTGCACAGTATTCACTTCCACTGTCAATATCCGCAGGCATCAGGATGGTCAGTTACTTTTCCGTATTTCAAAGTGTATTTTCTCTGTTACTTTCACAGGAATAAACTTCCAGATCTTAGTTCTTTTCATAGCACTGGACAGTACAACATGTCTGAAGTGATTGTGCAGAGCACCTCATAAAAATAAAAAAATGAGGTAATCTGTCGTAATCAGGTCTTGTCCTAAACACATTAAGTCCTTACAAGACGCAAGGGTTTTTTTTCCTTTCCATTATATATATTTTTGTTATTAGCTATTGTTACTGAATGTTGTTGTTGGTATAAAATCAAGTCCTCCTCCAAATCTGGTTGAGTCTTTGGCCACAATTACATTGCAGCAACGAGTTCCACTTAGAGTTTTTCCCTCAGGTTTTTCTAATCACAAAAAATACTTTTTTTTTTTTTTTTAAAGAGAAAAATCAGTCCTTTAAATTATTTTTTAATTTTAAAAAATTAATTAAAAAACCCAGGATAGGCTCTTCCTATCCTATCTTTTCAAAGAAGCACACATTGAGGAAAAGGCTTAGTTTGGAAGCTGTCAGACAAAAAGCTTTGAAAAGCTATTGGAGTGTTTATTAGAAACTGATTTTGTTAGAGAGCCAAACAAAAAATAAGAGAACAATGACAGAGATTCCTTCTCGGAGAGCTCATCACCTAAGGTGCGAAACTGAGGTAGGAAGAAAAGTTTTGCTCCATCACTGTTACATCAAATTAATGGTTAATGTTCTGCAAAGGAATTATAGTATCTTCTCTTTTAGCAGGGCCCTTTCCAGGCATGTCAGAAGATGGGTCAAGAAAATTTACAGCAGGGCAAATTATAGAAAAATGTGCCTGCACAGAGTTTCTGGCCCTTACTGTGCTGAGCTTGCTTTCTGCTGTTCCACCTGTTCTCTTAAATATGAATGCATGTGTGCACTCATTGAAACCCCCCCTCGAGGTTTTTGGTTTGCAGTGGGTTTTTCATTCTTTTTGGCGGGGGGAAGCCAGCTAAATTGCTGACCTGATTGTTGTTGTGTGGCATAAAATCCTTAGGCTAGTAATGCACTGTTGAAAAGAGCCTTTCCTTCAGTCATCTCTAAAGCAGTTGCCTTTCATTTGAGTGCCTTCTAGTTATTGTAGTAGAGGATGACTGGGCATGCTTATGTGACCTTCATGAAATTTTCATATTTGTTCCTATTTCCAAGACATTTTAAGAAACCTTTTTTTTCTACTTTAAGTTTTTCTCTTTGAATTTTTCTCTCATGAGTACTTCAACAACTGATTGAAATCCTACTGAAAGGCAGGGAGGAAAGAAAATAAAACTCATTTAATCATATCGGGGGAAGCAAGTTCATTTGCTTAACCCAGAGAACCATCTCCAAGCTCACCCCCAGCAGAAAGTCCATGAGTTTTAGCGCTGCAGGAGAAGATTCTGGCCCAGAATGATTTCATCTATCTGAAAAAGGAGTCAAGTGTTTGTCAATTGTGTCTAAACTGCCAGGTTTTCCTAGAAATAGCGTTCCAGGTTTTCATAAGCCTGGAGACATTTTTGTCATTTCAACCTTGTTTAGCTTATTGTATCCTGCCAGACATGTCTAGATAAACGGCAGTGAAGGCTGCTGCCTCCACTGTAAGACCACATCTACTCTATCAACATGCCTTCAGTACCATGGCCATTATGAAAGCCCTAACATTTGGTCTGCCATTGATGATAAGCAAGTTTCAATTTGTGGCTGCTAGCCTGCAAAAAAATGATCTACAAATGACATGTTGCAGGCTGTTATTTTCTATCCTGCAGGATGGTGTTCAAGTACTCTCTCTTCCCTTCAATGTGCAGCTCATTCCTCCAGATCAGAAATTACTATCGTTTTAAGTGACACAGGGAACTATACCAGATGCTTAATTTAGAATAAAAATACAGGCAGGAGAATAATGTTTCATATCAGCTTCCTTTCTGTGTTTTGACAAAAAATGTTAATTTCTCACTGAGCTGGAGATGAGACCAGTTCTTAAGATAACAGCATATTTGGGAATATGTTTCTTTATTGTTCAGATTGGTGGATGAGTCCTCAGCTGATTCTTGCTTTATTTTTAGTAGGAAATATTCTCTCCTTTCCTCCACTGCCTTTCTTTAAAGTGGCAAAGTGCTTACTGACTACCTTTTCTCAGGTTTTATTTTCCCCAAGCTTTCCTGAGACTGTAACTGTTCAATATTACAAATCCACGTTTCCTAGTATTGATAAATCTGTCTCTTGGAAAGTGTGAGTTACAATGATTAGCTATTCTGCTTAAACCAAGAAACAGAGCTGCCTTGAGGGTTTGAAACAAGTGCCCTTCGAAAGATTTAATTTCATGATGTCCCTAATCACTGTTTTGTAAGTTCAGTGTTACATCCGACGCGCATCTTTTACATCAGTGCAGATTGCATATTGGTTTACATTGTTATCACAAATTAGCAATACGATATCAGTTTCTCTGACGCAGGGATCTCTGAACAGGAATTGTTTGCGTTTCTATTTGAGCATCCTGGAGACAAATATAATGAAATGAATAGCCTTTTAATTTAATTGGCTTCCAATGTGAATCTAAGAATAGAAAGCACAATACACCGTGCAGTTACTGTAGAAACGGTGGAGGTCAAAAGCTCAGCATGCAGACCCTACATCAGTCACCACCATTCTTGTGCAGTAATTTTTTTTTAATTCTCACTGTGTCTCCATCAGACCCCATGAAACCAGATAATTTGGCGTTGGTATTCCAAGTGGAAGTGCTGGGTCATTTGTCACTGGTCAGATCATGCTGTGGAATCCATTTAAAAAAAGATGCCAAACTGAAAAACTACATTGTATCAGTGCTCTTATATATCAGCCACAAGAATAAGATCAGGCAAGGGGAAAAAAAAAAAAAAAGAAAGGAAAAATCTCAGTTTCCTTCTCATAGAGGAAAAAAGAGACAGAACAAGGCAAGAAGTGGTACAAAATAGATAATAGTCTGCCAAGAAACTCTATTTCAAAAAACGTCTTTCTATTACAGACAGTTAAGATTTATGTGCTATTCAGTGGAGCCAGTCTTGCTGAATGCAACGAAAGCAAAAAGAGAGATAGTATCATGCTAATATTCAAAACTCCTACACTCTTCTGACTGTAGAAATAAAAAAATATAGCTCTTGTAAAACTTTAGCTAGCCTAGGAGCTTTTCAATGAACACATAAACCCTTCCACACAGTACTAAATGTAGAAAAGGGATTTCTTTACTATTTTTGGACTGGCTAATGTAAGATCTGCACTGCTGCTTCAGCTTGAATTCATTCATCTGCCTGCAGAAAAGTTCAGAACTCCTCATCTGTGTGTGATCCCACATGCTTAAGCCAGTACAAAAAAAAAATGACACATCTCTTGCTTATGTAGCAGACTCAGCTGCACAAAGGGGATCACATTAACCTCTCATTTCATTTTGGATTCTGATTTTTAAAAGCATGAAAGTTCTTGCTTGAATGGTTGTTGGCATTTTTAGTATTTCCTATTACAACGCTAAATTATTGCATGTAACTGTATTATTCTTTGCTGAAGGAGATGGAGGAGATAGTACTTCCCAATTAAAGATAGCAGTCGGTGTTTTTTCCAAGGAGGTAGAGGACTTGCGTTCTGCTCCTCTCCTTTCTAGAGGAATTTCAGTCCATTGACTTACATCTGTCAGGTGCCCAGGCTGTGTACAAGCTCTGGCTCTGTCCTTCTCTTGTGCAAGTCCAACTACTGTACAGAAAGGCCAGATACACTGGGCCAAAAATAGGGCATAAGCTGATGTGTGATTTTGTAAGGTGGCAGTGAAAACACTCGTTTGGGAAGGACTGGATCCATAAGAGGCTACTCATTTTGTCTCAGCACTAGTAGGGAAGCAGTGCTGTGAGCAGAGGTTGAAAGCCATATTCCCCAGGTATAGATACAGTCATTAGACTGTTTGTAACAGGGTGGCCTGCAAAGACCAGCTCCAGTGGGCAGGGATGAGACCTCCCCAGTAAAGGGAAAAAGGGGAGATGGTGGGAAGACTCTAAATGGTCATCACTGGCATTGGAATGTCTCAGAATCAGAAGTGTGCAGAAGAGCTTTAGATAGTGCATGTTATTTAGGTTCCTGTGTGCAAATAATGGAGTGGCATTTGGAAAGTTTGGGCATGGCAGTGTGTTGTTGTTTTGTTTTTGGTTTTGTTTGTTTTTGTTTTTTTTTTCTGGGCAAGGAAAACAGATCAACAGCTTAAAGCTGTCCTTTAAAACACACACATGGACAGACATTTCATAGAATCCTAGAATGGCAGGGGTTGGAAGGGACCTCTGGAGATTATCACGTCCCTGCCAATGCAGGGACATCTAGGACGTGCCACACAGGAACAGATCCAGGCAGGTCTTGAAAGTCTCTAGAGAAGGAGACTCTACAGTGTCTCTGGGCAGCCTGTTCCAGGCTCTGTCACTCTCACAGTGAAGAAGTTTTTCCTCATGTTGAGGTGGAACTTCCTGTGTTTTCCCCTTGTAATCATTACTTCTTGTCCTACCATGGGGCACAACTGAAAAGAGCCTGGCCCCTTCTACTTGACAGCCACCCTGCAGATATTTGTAAACATTCATAAGACCCCCTCTCTGTCTTCTCTTTTCCAGGCTAAACAGTCCCAGGGCTCTCAGCCTTTCCTCATAAGAGAGATGTTCCTGTCTCTTCATCATCTTAATCATCTTTGTAGCTCTACCTTTTTGGTTCTCTCAGTTTGAGAGAGGACAGTGGACTTTCAGATCAGTTTGCATTCCAGCAATTTGCAGTCCAGCTGCTTCTGGTCATATGAAGTAGTGACACTTGTGAGCATAGCTTGGCTGCTCAGGGATGCTTCATCTGACCGAAATCTTACATGGTAATGCTCCACATAGATGGTCATTGGGAACCAAAGGCATTGCAGCTTGACTTGGGTTTAGAAGTATTTGAAGTACGTGCTTTCCTAGAGTGCCCAAACCAGTGCTTGGGGTGGGTTTTTTGTGCTGTCATGCGGAGGTTGTCCTAAGCAGACATGCCATTGCAGGTTTTGTGAAAGTTTGACAGATAATGCACCCAGACAAATGGGATGCGCCCTGCACACACAGGCTACACCGTCCACTGGGGAAACCAGCTCTGCTTAATTGTGGTCAGGCTGCTGTGACTGGTATCCCTAAGGTGGACTCATGCAGATTGACTCCTCTGCATCGAATTTAAGCCCTTAATTAATTTGAATTGATTTCTCTCAAGAATCCTTACACAGACGACCCTCAAATCAAAGGGATTAGCCTCCAGTTTAACTCTATTGAAAAAGCTAATAGGGGAGAAAATGAAAGGAAAACATTAAAAAGCGGGTTTTTATGGGGAAAGCGTCAATGCTATGGTGAAAGAGAAATGACATCCAAGGTGAATTTTGACCCAGGTGGGGTGACACTGCGTCTGCAGGGTAACATTGCATAGTGTCACCTACCTTTCAAATGGTTTCCATATCTCCTGTGTTTCACCGAGCCCAAAAAATTAGTATTTGTCACTTTAAAACACATTAGCACTCCTGGTAAAATTGTGTATTTCTCCCTCTTTGATAACTGATAGTCCTCAGATAATACTGGAACTGGAAGCAAAGTTTTTTCTTTTCCCAATATTCAGCTCTAACTGTTGAGAAATTCTGATCTTCTATTGAAGAAGCCAAGCTTCACATGGGACTGCTTACCCGAGCTTTAACTAGTCCTCTGCTTCAAACTACTCTGCCTTTTAGAGGAAATCCTGGTGTAGTGACCTTTGAGTATTTACCAGGTAGCGTAAGGTAACTAAAAGTAGCAGCCTACCTCCAGAAAAATGCTCTCTCTAGAAGCAGATTTGATAATTATACAGAAAAGAGAACTTGTTTTCCTGCAATGTAAAATGATCCGCACCTGGCCTATCCTTGCTCCACAGTATGCTAAATAATGCATGCATTTTCTAAAGGCTATTAAAATATGGCTGTAAAAAAATGAACCTGAGAGAGGAGCTCGTATAATGCCCTATATCAAGGGGAAAAAAAAGGGAAAAGGGGGTGTGTGTGTGTAATGGCTATGTCAGCCCTCATGAAAATGACACATTTTCTTCATAATCTCCTGATGCATAGAACAGGCAGTTCCAAAAGAGCCGTCCTGATACTGGCTTGAAAATGAAAGGAATCTGAAAACCAGGGAGTCTGCTATCTGTAATCTACACATTACCTAGGTGCTGGGAGATTATGTCAAAGCATGAAAAGCAGTCATCAAGGAGACTATAGATGGCATCAGGTGGGCCTGGGAGGGTGTTGGTACCACAAGGGTTAGAGCAGAGGGGGGAATTTTTACCGGGAGCTGCTGCAGATTAATGGGCTTAGGTGTAAATCTCACTTCACCACCACCTGAGTGATTGAGGAAGTCTTCCCCATCCCCTTCCTTTAAGTCACGGTGGTTTGTTGGGCTTGTGATTTCAGACTCCTAAATCCAGTCAAGCTACTTCTGTTGGAAAAAAGGTCGGTATGGGCCCAGAAATGCCTCCTTCTTCCAAAGTCAGCTTGAAACTGGAAGACTGCACAGCTACTTTATTGTGTGAAGTCTTAAGGCAACGGGGTGGCGTGGCAAGAATTGTGGGGGAAGCTTTCAGGCAGTGTGATGTATATCCCCAAAATATTTGCTTTCCATGTTGATGTTTATTTTTGCTTTTACCTCTTTTTAGCATCCCCTGTGCTATAGGCCTCATTCAGTTTATCAAGCTGTGTTTTTTAGGATGCCTCTGCAGTTTTGTGGGCCTTGGAATAACTTGGACCACTCATTTCCCAGGAAAAAAAGGAGGTTCCTCAGGGCTGCTCTTGTCTGCAGCAAAGTTTAATACAGGCTGACTGGTGTTGCTAGGAGGTATTGTGATGGTAGTGCTTGATTGCTGAGGACTGGGTGTCAAAAGGAGCAGCTCGGGACGGTGATGGCCACATGGAAGTGGGGTTGTAGCAGCAGCAGAGAGGTGGAGAATGCTTGCAAGTAGGGCAATACACTGGTGGCTTTGTAAAGAGTAGCTGTTGGTAGGAGGCTGGATCGATGATTGTACTCAATAGCTGCTACACATTTTTTATGAGCAATTCCTTCCTACCAGTAGGTAGGTTTGTAGGCTACTGTTTCCCTTCTTTAGGAAATTCAGCTATCCTGTCAGGTATGTCCCTTTCATTGGGTATTTTTATTGCCTGGAGCTATGAAAAAGTCATAGCAGCTCATCTGGTAAGGGTCTCCAGTTATGCTCTGTATTACATCAGGAATCTGAAAGGAGGAAGAATAAAAAAAAAAATGAAGAGGGCACCTCAGCTTCCAAACACCCCACCCTGTAACACCGAGGCTGCCTTTCGCAGTCCCAACATAATTATTTGCTATAAAGAACAAACTTTGCTTTCCTGGTTTTGATATTGTTCCTGGGGAACAGGTGCTGCTCTCCATTGAATGAATGTCTCTGTTCAAATTTGCCACGTGTCCTGTATGGTGAATAGGTATTCTTGAGATTTTATCCTGGAAGGGAGGTGAAAAATGTAACAGGTCTAGTGCGTAATGTAATCAAAGATTTATAAGTTGCCATGCATTTTCAATGCATTTAAAGTAATAAGAGCTGTACAGTAAAAGCAGAAACATGACATTAAATGGTTGCTCCTGACAATTTTCCACAAAGTATTATCAAAGCAGCATTTCAGCAGCAGGGTTGTAAGACCGCATCCTTCATTAGGAAGACAATGATTTGATCAGGCTCCAGTTAAGGCCAGAAGCATCCTGTGCTTGAGCTCCTGCTCAGCTTCTCTTGTGTAACTTTAAAAGAAGCTCAGCTGGTCAGACCAAATGGTGACTCAAGAGGTGTTTTGTAATGCATCCTTTTATTTTGTTACCATAATCAACAACTTCAAAACCAGTACTTAAAATAAATAAATAAAAAGTAGCTGGGATCAAAGTGGGAAGGAAGCATTACCACAGAATAAATCTGTAACCTGCTGGCCCAGGGTATTGCCTGGCAGAAGAGAAACCTTCTGCCCCTTTTCTTTGTGTGTAGCTTCCAGTGTATTCTTTTTTTTTTTTTTCCCCCCAGTGTTTTTCCTGAGTTTCTCCCTTTCTCTATTTGTACTGAGCTGCCAGAAAGATGTATTTTCCCTTACTGGCTGAATCAGAATTTCTTAAGGTTAAGGGAACTGGTGTTTCTGGGGAATTATTGAATTCGAGTTATTTGGTAATACTTCTTCCTGCTCGTGCAAGCCTTGCAGGACAGCCAAGATATATATCACTTCATTGTCTGAAACATTTGGGCCACTGATTTGTCTGCTAGCCTGGCAGTGTTTTATTTTCAAATTGTATATGAATAACTGTAACGATCTGTGAGTATAATAAAACCAGTGTGCAAAGAGACTAAGGTTCATCACAGGATTTCTTGCGAGTTAATTGTTGGAAGAATTGGCATACAATCTGGCTTGCTTATCAAATTGATTAAAATGGTAGGAGGAAGAGGTGGCATTGTATCTAAATTTGGTCAGATTTGCCCTCTGAAAAAGTTTGGTTTAGAAATGTAACAGGAAGAAAGTAAATGTAAACAGCTGGTATCTTGCTGGTTTGTGACCTGCCTTAAATGGTCTGTTTGGAGAATCCTGTTGATGGGAAAGGTCTGGTATGTGCTGTTTTGCTCAGTGCTGCTTGATGCGTCCCTTGTGGTGTCTCCTGTGGCCAAACTGAAGGTTTGGCTTAGCGGTTACAATTTGGGGAAACAAATACTGATCATTTGGTGCCCAAAATGTGCCAGATGTTTTCTAGCTTTGCACTGCTTTCTGCTATTCTATTCTTTGCCTTTATGTATTCAATGATATGTGTTTTGGAGTAGCTGCAGTATCAAATTTGTTAATTTTCTGCCACTCGGCACGTGTGCCCTCCAGCTTTTCCTCTTTGAAGCCCTGGCATCCTGCATCGCTCACGTGTTTCCTGTGAGAGAACTAAGCCTGCCTGCATGGCCCTGGCTTGATTTTATTTGGCCTCAGAAGCTAATCTTCACAATTATTTTCACTGATTCAAGCCCATCCAAGTAGCTGGCTTTGAGAATATTTGAAATACTGCTCTCACTGTTTCAGAGACCCAGATGTACTCGCTTGAAACATCCTATTAAAAGAGCTGTGAGAAATTTTGGATGAGGCTCGTGTTGACTTTGCGGCCAAGATTGCACCCTTTCATTATAACACTATCTTTCAAACTTTTGATCAAACCAGGGACTAACAGATTTATTTCCCCCACCCTCAAAATCTAATTTACAAATATAATCTACAACCTGAGACTCGGACCACAGTTGCTGCTGATTGGAATCGTGTGAGGGAAATCTGTCTATATAATGCTTTATTTGATATCATTAAATGAAACGCCAGCATTAGCTAAAATATCCTCCAAATGCCACAGGTTTATACCTTAAGTGGATTATTCACTAATTGTTCTTTGGTATTTCCCTGAGGGTGGAAAGTTTTTAGTCAGAGGAGAAGAAACAATGGTCTGATCAATCACAAACTCCTTGAATTGCAAATAGGAATCAGCAGCCAGCTCAGTAAACATGTTCCCACCAACCTCTAACACTGATGTCTTGAGCTTTCGACAGCCCTCTAATGTCATTCTCATGATTCTTTGTATAACGTACATGCCAAAATCTTTCTCACTGCTTTGGGGTGGTTTGTTTGGTTGCTTTTTGTGGGTTTTTGTTTGGTTTTTAGTTGTGTTTTATATATATTGCCAGTAAGAATGTGTGAAATTGTATGTAATTCATCCCCAGTAAAATGGTGCTTTTTGACTTGTAGAGGCTTTTGAAACAGAGATGCTCTACCTTGCTACTGGCACAATGCCCATGATGTCAGAGCCAGGGTAACACATCACTCATGGAATCTCTGATATAAAGTATCTACTGCACCTGAGTACAAGCAGTTTTCATCTTCTATACTATGATAAGAAAGTAGTAGTGGTCTAAGAAATGGTGCTAAGCTGCTGGTGTAGTCAAGTGTGTAGTGTTTTAACAACTCTCTTGTAAGAATTGGAATATGCGGCTGGGTATTATCTCCCCTCATCTACTGACAAATGCCAGTGAAGCTCAACTGGGATCTTAATTCTTTAGTGTCACTGAGGGCTCTGTGACACAGTTGTTGTGTTGGGAGCTGCCAGAAGGCACTGCCTTTGCTGCTGCAGAGAGATGCTGCTGCTAACATCCGCAGCTCCCCACAGTCTTCCCTTCTATTACAGGGAATTCTCTGATGTTCCAGGCACAGAACAACAAATAATGCCTTGATCCCCCAGGGTTTTCTTTTAGCCATCTGAGAAATCATTTAACGTGTTTCTGACGTGCATTTGAAATGGAAGAATTCAGTGAGCTGTGTGAATGTTCCCCCTTTGCCTCACTCGTATGATCAGATTGAGACTGAATGCCTTCTTTGGAAATGTGCTTCAGACAAACCAAAGCCATTGAGTCCTACCTGGATTCCTGATGAAAATGTAAAAGACTGGGAGAGATGCAGACAGAATAACCTCATCTTTTCTTCTGTCTGTAAGCTGAAAAACTTGATATAACTTTCTGTGAGCTACTGCTCCCAAGTAAGGCAAGCTTTGTTCAATGGCACTTCTTAGGTAGAGATGTGCTGCCGATGGGCTCCATTCTGTTGCTGGCTGTTGGAAAGGACTAAAATGTCTTATCACCCTGGTAAGGGCATGTCTAAAGAGAAAGCCATTTGAGAAAAGCCGATTCCCTGTCCTTTTATTTTTTTTCTTAAAATGTCTGGCAAAATTGGGTTGTTTTTTTTTTTTCTTTGACTCAGCAATAGATACAGAATACAACAAGATAGCATCAAGCAAGTATTGTGTAAAGTGATTGTAGCTGCCTAGATTTAAGACTGGTTTCGTATAGGTGTCTGTTGTAATAATTTAGTTGTGCTATGCGTCCTGATCAGATTTTCCTAAAGATCTCTGCTGCATGCGAACATAAAAACTTGGAAGCTGCTAAGATTTCCAAAATGTTAATGTAAACAAGTTACATATGTAGGACTAGTGAGCATTTTCTAGGCAAATGCGTATCAGAATATGATTAACTGATTAATTACCTAATAATAAATTGCTATCAGTCTTAGGCAAGCCTGTGCCATGTGAGTCTGGTTTGCAGAGGTCATTTAGTGTGGCACTTCTACCCTCTGCAGCGGAGGCAGATCTCCAGCTGAGCTGGTAGCTGGTGCTCTGTTTTCAGAAGTGAGCAACAAGCACTTCAAAGGAACAATTTCCCTGGCTGATTTTAGGTAATTACCATAGAAAAATACTCCATGATCTAGTAGCACCTGTCCCTACATAAAGCAAACCCAGACTTCTAGTTCATATTTCAAAACTCGTGTGGATAAATTCTGCCTCTGACATCTGGTGAGACTGCAAAAGCACGAGTACTGGCAGAATGTACTCACTGGTAATAGGAACGTTACCAACACTTTTCTCCTGTTTGGCCTGGGTGAATCATCTGAGACTTAATTTTAATCTTTGTGCCAAGGGAACACTTCCACCGGAGTCTAGTTCCCAAGGAAAGTGGCTTTTAGATGGAAATAGCAGCAATGCTAGTGCCAAGAGGCTTCTCTCAGGCTGGGTTAACTTGTTTTTTTTTTCCCTAGCTGATTCATGGTTGAGACTGAAAATGGTGATCTCTGGGATGGTTTTGTGCAGTTTCAGCTTTGTCCCTCTTATCCTTTGTGCTCAAATGTTCTTTCTTGGTGCAGAAAAGGCGAGTAGTTGTGCTGTAGATAGTGACTGCTCAACGTTTAGCTCTTTGCCAAGTAATATAACTGGTCACTGCAAACAAAGCTGCTTCAGCATGAACTCATTCTTTCTGTTAGCTTCAGTGTTTGGTTGAAGAAAACAAAGGGTAATATGTTGTTAGAGAAACGGTGTATTGGGCAATTAATAATATTGCTCATACAGACTATCGTGTCTTAATACACCACTTAGATTGTACAGATAGCCACAAACTTTACTTTGAGTTTTATTTTAATGCTCCTTAACTGCCCTATGTAAATAAAGCTCTTAAATGATCATGGTAAGAATGTACCAGAAGAGGACTGAAACCTCCTCGTTAGTATCCAAATTTGGTACGATACAGCGTGGTATTAATGTAATCTATGATCACGCACCGGTGCTAGGGCCCTGACATATCTGGACATAACAGCATGACTTTTACAACCTTGTTACAAGAGCAATTGTGAGCAATGGCCAGCTCTGCAGTCACATATCATGTGGAGATGTAAGGAGCTTCCAACAGTGAATTTAATTAGCAGCAAACACAGAGTACATGGTGACCTGCAGAGCAGATAACACACTTCCTGTCCAGAGACATCAGTCCCTTCCTGTAAAAGGTACCTAAACCGCTCTGGTGCCGGACCCATGTGTAACTGACAGGCTTCTGAGGGGCTGTAGTTGGAAACTTCCAACCTGGGAGGGTAAATCAGGAAATGTAGCGATGGTAAATCCGATCCTGTGCTAAACAACACCATGGGAAGCTTTGCAATGCTGAGGAATAATCTAGGAGGAGCTTTGTGCTAATGCCAGGAGTCACTGGACATTTCTGAAGAATGTTTAGAAGAGATATTGGTAATCAAATCTGCACTGCACAGAGTAATAAAATGAGCTGATGCTTCATAGGCGTTTGTGCACAAGGGTAAGGAGAGTCACGACATACAGCTTTGTATGAAGGGGAGCCTCAAGGGCTCGTGGGTTGGCTGTAGTGAAGGAATTCTTTATTTGACACTAAAGGGGATTAATTAAGCCAGACTTGGTTTTGTTGAAGTTTGTAGTGCTGAATTCCAATCCTCTGAAATGTCTGAGGTTGCAGAAGAAAGCTTGTTAGTTACCCTCCACCTCTCTTGAACCAAAACTGGCTGCTAATTGAAGCCATGCCCAGTTGGGGTGTCGATGAGGAGGAGGTGAGACATGCTCATGCCAGGTGGGAGAACTGGGAGCATCAGTAATTGTCTTACAGTAGCTGGCCTTTGCTCCAGACCCAGAGCTGGTGTCAGTGTGCTAAGCATAACACCGTCACCCAGCTGAGGTGGAAAAGCCCCGGTCTTTTGCCAGCTGAGTGTCTTTAGCCAGCACAAACTTCAGCGAAAACATCTGGAGACCTAGACCAGGTAGGGTCCTGGGACATGTAGGTTGTATCTCTATCCCCAGGGAATTGCTGAATAGGTCTGGAGGTGCTTTGGAGAGCCTTGTGGCATCTCCACTCTAAAGAAGGCCTCGTGATGTTTTCCCTGCTCTGCAAAGGGCTGGGCAGCCACACAAGATGATGTTGCTTGGTATTGGTGTGATTCTGAGGAAGAATGATGCCTACCATGAAAAGGCTGCTCTCATTTTGCTTCTGGTGTTCTCTCCTGCTCCATGCCCTGTTTGTAGTGAATGCCTGTTCAGTTTCACAGCCTTGATGCAGTCAGGTTTCCTGCCTATTTAAATCTGCTTATATCTATTTCCAAACCTGACTGTGCCTAGGGTCTGACTTCCTGTGTCATTTCAATTTGCCGTTTCTGCTGTGATTTTGAGACACTTGCAGGAGCTTACTTGCAGGTAGCTAACTTGAATTTGAGTTTGACCTAGAATAAGAGCAGAGAATTTTAGGATTGTTCTTGAGTCCAGCCTAGAATCTTCAAGTAAGTTCCAGAAGAAGCTGGAACTGAGCTATACGTGCACAGAAACAAAAGGAACAGGTTTAAAAAAAAAAAATTATAATCAGTTTATTAAATAAATAAATAAATGGGTTCTCTAATTCTCTCATCTCAGCTGACTTTCATTAGAATAACTACCAGGAATAACTACCTTTCAGAAGTGTAATTCAGCTCACTCACATCAGATGTATTTTAGACCATAGCCTGTTTTAAAGCACCTCATTTCTATCAGCTCACCTCCATCCTTTTTGCACCACCTCAAGAAAACAAAGCAATTAAACCCTTCTCATTGTAATTTCTAGCTCTGTGCTGCAGCCACAAAGTGAAAAGCATGAGACAGCCTCCCGGACTGCTCCCAGGCCCAAACTTTAAGTTTGGGAACTAGCTATAGGTAAATACAAGGAGAAGGATACCGGGGGGCTTTGCAAGATTTCTATTCAAGGCATTGCTCTGATGCAGGTTTATTCTGTGATGTTAAGTTCATTTCTTTGGCTTCTTATCCATCTGCAAAGAGACAGTCACAGGCCTCATCTACTTAGTGTGGCTGAGGTGAACATAACCCTTTTAAAGCATCCTCTGGGCTCTGTCCCACCCTTTGGGAGGACGTGTGGGTGCCTGACAGAGGCAAAATGGGCAGCGAGACATTTCTTGTTTGGTTTTAGTAGCACTTGGCTGGACTCGTCTGTCTTCCAATGGCAGGAGGTGTTTGCAAATACATATGTGTGTGAGTGCTGAAGTAAGGTGTGTCCTGCACCATATGGTACGTGCAGATGTATGTTGGCAGGTGTGAACTGTGTAACTATATTTGTGTGTGTTGAGGATGGTTTTGGAAGAAGAAAGAGGAGGCTGAGAACCCTGGCTAGGTACTCACTTTTCTTGTAATATATTACTTTAATTTAAATTCACTTTACAGTCAGCGCACATGAGAATTATTTTGAAGGTTTAATTTGCTAGCTGCTGAAAGCAATAAGGTGGCTATCAACAGAAAAGAAATAGCTTGGCTGTTTGTTAATGCTCTTGGGCTGTACTGTAAGTACTCCAGGCAGCTGTAGTGGGAGAGGAGCGAATGAAGCATTCTTGTTTTTAGCATTGTTTGTTTTATTGTATCAATAGCTTCCTGTTTCTAGCTAGTTAGACGTAAATTATTTTCTGGAGCAGGCAGCTGGGGGAGTGTCTGGATTCTCAAACATTCCTATGGAAAAGGTGTTAAACCATCTAGAAAACATAATGTTTGGTCCCTTATTAGTGGCAAAAACGTCATTACATTTATTAAGTTTGGATCGGTGCTAATTTTCTGGCCATTTTGGTCAGCAGAAACTACTGAATTGCCTATATTTGGACTGGGAATTTAATTTCTTAGAATGGCGAGATTTGATTTTATGTGCTATAAGCAACCATCTGGAGTAAGTTTATTTGTGTTACGTGGCTTGCATATTATTTATACTTCAGATTGAAATCCCTCAAATTGATTCTCTGAATTTTTGCATATCATATAAATGACATTTGCTTGTAACACAGTGCAGTGATTATAGTGAATACTAAAATGGCAACATTCTGCAGGAAAAAAAAAATTACAATGTAAAATGAACATTAATTTACAACAGAGCGTAAATTTATACTATTTAATGAAATGTATTCCCTGTGCAGTGAAATACTTCTTGTGCCTATTGAAATACAATTACAAAGTACTGAAACTTATAATATTAAAGAGACATTCTGTTACACAGTAAAAATTGTCATGTTTGTTAAAGTTACATTTGATAGAGTGAAATAAACATGGTCTGTGCGTATGTTTATTTCTCTATATACATAAAATGAAAAAAACAGTATCATGACATCAATCTGCTATAGATCAGAAGCCCTGTACCTGGGCTTATTCAGTACCAGTCACGTTCCACCACGCAGCAGTATGTCATTAACTGCTTCCTTGTGGTTGAGCTGGAGCCTTCCTTGGGAGGGGTATGAGGGGACAGGGTTTGCTAGGGACTGAGAGTATAGAAATTTCTGGAGCAAGTCTCACATGACAGGTGAGCAAATGCTTTGAGATGGTAGGTTAACCTTCTTACCCATCTACATGAGGTTGGTGGAGCCAGGAGACATTGATATATGGTGTAAAAGGTAAAAGAGAGGTCAACTGAGAGGCCAATTTACAAGAAAAGTGCCCTCATGTGAACAGTTACATCTGAGTTCTCTCGAAGCGGTAACAGACATTTTTGGATAGACATTATTTTGCCAGTAAAATATATCTGTGTTACTTGGCAATAAAACCCTATTTCCCACATGCTGGACTTGCTTCGGGGAGGGACTCTTGCAGAAAAGATTGGTTGTGGTGACATTGTAGCTGGGGGCTGTGTTATTCACGCAGATGCCGAAGATGATTGAAGCATAAAAAGAAAATGCATTTGTTCCAAGCCCAGTACCATTCGCTGCCATGAGAGAAGGCTGATGACACAAATGCATTTGTTCTCTCACAACTCTGCTTTCCGTAGGCTTGTACTGAGAAAATATTGTATATTTTTGGACAGACTCAGAAATCTTGCGGCCTTTCAGTACTTAAAGGGGGCCTGTATGAAAGATGGGTACAGTTTTGTGGTTTGTTTTTAGCAGGGTCTGTTGTGACAGGACAAGAGGTGATGGTTTTAAACTAAAAGAGGGGAGATTTAGACCAGAGGGAAGGAAGAATTTTTTTACAAATGAGTGTGGTGAAACACAGGAACAGGTTTCCCAGAGAGGTGGTAGAAGCCCCAGCCCTGGAAACATTCCAAGTCAGGTAGGACAGAGCTCTGAGCAACCTGATCTAGTGGAAGATGTCCCTGCTCACTGCAGGGGAGCTGGACTAGAGGACCTTTAAAGGTCCCTTCCAACCCAAACTATTCCATGGTTCTGTGTTTCTAATAGTATACACCTCATACTTGCACTGATTCTTTAGGTCATAACTGTGCTAGTGAAATACCTGGCTTCTGGCTAGGCCTTTTTGGGGTTGTTCTGGCCAGCCAGCTATAGAAATTAGGTTTTCTTTTGTTTGTGTACAACATCTCTTCGACAGTCCTCAGCTGTCCTGTAAAGCTTAGGAAAAACCTCCTGGAAATAGCCCCAGCCATGAGGCTGGGCTGGCACCACAGCTCCAACACCCAGCCCTTACTGGGGCTGGCACTGAGGCTTCTGGGTATGACGCCCCCCGTGTGGGGGAGTCCTGGGGGAGGGATGAATTTCTGCAACCCTCCCATTGATGGCAAAACCTGCCCTCAGGCTTTGGAGAGTGATTTAAGTTCTCATCAGCAGCTGGTGGTAGGCAAACATTCACTCGTGTTGGGGTGAAATTCTGTGCTCTGAAATCACTGCTGCTAAATTAACATATTTATTTGCTGATACTGGTGCGACAATCTTTATCTTTCCCGAGAGCCCAAAGAATAAGCAGGTTCTTCCTCCAAGAAAAAAAAAAATATTAAACTCCCAAATTAAGGTGCTGATAATCAAATGGTGCAAGATACCTTTTACCAGTGCACGTTCTGACCTGCTTTCTCTTTGTAGCTGGTGTTAAATTCCTGGCTGAAGATAACCACATATCCTTATTTACATGCCCACTTCTATTCCATAAACGTAATACAACTTGATTCTCTTGGGCTAATAACTGATCTGTCCACTTCTGTCTTCATCTCAGCCAAGGAAGTTACATAAAATAAATGCAGTAAAGATGAAGCTGGCCATCACAGGCCATCAGCTCATTATATTGCCAAATAAAATTATAAGTCTTGATATTCTGAAATAACAAAATCTGATTTCCAGTTGCCCTTTTTATTTCAAAAGGGGAAAAACTGTGATTTCTTCCTGCCAGAATGTTGATGCAAATTGAACGGGCGAGAGGTTCAAGACATATCCTGGGTTAACTTGTGGATTTGCTGCTACCAGTTTCCTCCAAGCTGCCTGTTTGTTGCACAGAGCAGCTTGCCAAGGCTCCTCCATGTACTCCTTAGGCTCAGGTGCACAAAGATATTTCTGCTTTCAGTTCATTTTTCATTTCACCTCAGTCCCCAGCTTTTTTTCCTGAGTGTCTCTGGCATGTGTATTCGTTATATATTCTCAATAATATTGATCTTAAGGCTCTGTGACCTCCTTGGCTGCCTCCTTGTATAAAGCAACATACAGGAAGGGAGAAGTGGAGGACTCTAGGGAGGCAACTGTTACATGGGAAGCGAAAGTGACAGAAAGTGGATGAGTGAAGGAGCTGTGCCCAAGAAGGAGCAGGGCAGGAGAAGGGAGATGATGGGTCGAGAGGAGGGCACAAGGTGCCAAAGGAGTGTGGAAGGCCCTCAGAGAATCGTGGCATCCAGAGAATCGAGAGATGGAAGGAGGAGGAGAGGGTTTGGTTTTTTTTTTAAAAAAAAAAACCAAAACAACTGAAACAAAGCTAATTTGCAGAATGGCAAATTTGAGGAAAGCCAGAAGAAGGGAGGAAGGTAAAATGTTGCAGAGGCTGTGCATGATGTGGCATTTTAGCCTGAATGTCTGTAGTTGGCAAGGATCAGGTTGCAGGAGGAGGGCAGGGGCATGACAAAACCCGCTTGCATGGCAAGAGAAGAGCAGCACCGTTGCAGAGCCCCTCTCTGCCTACCCTATGTAGCTCTGCCATCCTCCTTCCTCCCCCCGCCCCGCCTTGCAGCTAAATTTATTCTGCTCCTCGTACTGTTTCTGTGCTGAACAAACCAACACTGTACAAATTAAGAGGACAAGATGTTCAGAAGTGGCAAATTCACACTGTTTTCCTAGCACATAAAAGCAAATTTAGATTGGTGTTGGGGAGGGCAACCAAACTCAGAGGGGTGGGGGAAACTGCACAAAATAATCATTTCAGTAGCGAGAGCTGAGTAGAATATATCAGAACAGCTTATAAATGAATCTTTGACTTATCAAGGTGAGTTGCAGCAGCACAGATGCTAATCATAAATGGCAAGTTTCTTCCCATAGAGACTTGAGCAAAACCGTGCATTGTCTTGAGACAGGTCCTTTTTTTTTTTTTTTTTTCCTTAAGATTACTATTTTTGCAAATAGAGAACAAAATTTCTTAGCGGTATTTGACCACTGTATCTTCAGTTACTCTGGGTCAGGTGGCATTTAGCACCCTCTGTATCCTTGTTGTTTTGGTTCTCTGTTGAAATGTGGTTTCTGGCATGGGGTGCCAAGCAGAAACAGCACCGAAGATCAGCTGGGGAAACCTGAGAGCAACTCAGGGCTTGGTGGTTGCTTTTTGAACCAGGGACCTGCTCAGTGCATCTAGGAGCTGGCTCTTATTTGTGAGCAATTCTGTGGAAATGAGGAAAAGAAGAAAATCTTTTCCTTAAGCTAAGCTCTCCCCAAAGGAATACCAAAGAGAACACATCTGGTTGTCCTCTGTGAGGCACTCATAGGGCCCAGATATTTTAAGTTATGCAAGAGCCCAAATTTACACATTGGAAAATCCCTTCTAGGCTTGAAGTACCTGGTTTCCTAATTCTTTGAGCCAGAGGGACTTCTGCAGCTAACAGCTTCTGTAAATCCAGATTTTTACATCAGCCTGTGCAGCTGTGCCATGGCTGTGGAGGGCTCTGCTACCTCCTCCCCTTCTTTGTGGCTCAGTAAGCATTACTTTTTTAAAGTTTTTTTAGTGCATTGGTTAACAATTGAACCAGAGGGAAAAGAAGCTTGAATATGCTTCTGCCAGTACCTAGGTTTAATAAAAAATGTCTTTTTGACCTTATTTTTCCAAGAAAAGTGACTTTTCAGGGAAAATGGTTCAGTGTTCTTTTTGAGGAGGAGGAAAGGAGAGGGAACACAAACCTATTTACCATGTCAAATCCAGTGAGATTCACTGAAGAAGGGAAAAAAACTTGAAACCTCAGAGTTTCACATTGACTTAAAATTCAATTTTGTTTTAACTGGAAGCATTATCTTTCTTTTTTGCATTCCAAACATGCACAAGAGTTGATCTTGCACTGCCAGAGTGGTGTTCTCTTGACTTTATCAGCCATCTCCAGTGATGAATTTCCTTTTATCAAAGAGGAGCTAAGAAGAAAGGGGACCTGTTAAAAATCTGGAATTTTAAGTCCCCTTTCTTTCAGTTTTTCCTTCCAAAGTGCTAGAGTTGCTCCAAGAGAAGTGGTGTGTGCAGTGTTGATATTCTCCTCATCACAAACAAAATCTCTCTTGTCAGTGTGGTAAGTGCAGAGATGCAATGTGCTGTCATAAACCCAGCCCAAGACTCTCTTGCAAAATAATTACACTTCAAGGAAATTTTCATCTCATGTTAACGAGACCCCCTACAATCTTTATGCTCTCAGTCATATTAAACTGATTTATAATTAATGACAACTGGAATGCCACTACCTCTGCGTGAGAGAGATCCGTAGCTACGTCCTCAGAAGGGCTTGAAAAAAAAAAAAGAAAAATATGAGAACACAGTTTAATGGCTGCTTTGCCATGCTAATAACAAGTGCTTCTCAATACATACCTGGAAGCATAGAAAGCCAGAAAATCAGCAAGAAAATAATCTTTGTACATAGAACATTCAAATTACCATAGAAAAAGACCTTATTTGCCTAAAACAAAGAGTGTGTTCCAGGTGGCATAATATTTAATAACTGGTTTGTGCCTTTAGAGACGTACTGGAGTTGAACCAGGATTTGAAAGTTTACAGAGTTCATAATCATAATAGGGATGTTTGCCAGATGGATGTTGTTAAGAAGTCTATTAGATATCGGTTAGTTTAACGTAGATATTTTTGGTTGTTATTCTTGTTGCCTTCTGCTCTTTTATTTTTCCTCCAAGGTTTACTAAATAAATAGGTCCCTGATGTATCTATAATTTTCAACAGCATTAAAAAAACTGTCTGATTAATTAAAATCTCATTATCCATCATAATTGCAGTAGGTGTGCAAAAATATAAGATTTATTATTCAAGGAATTAATACATTTCTAGAACTCTTTGGGGTTCAAATGAGAGTTGGAAATGAGCACTGTATAATAATTTGTTTCAGGAGAGCTAATTAAGTCAGTTCATTTATTCAGTTATCTAAACCTAGTCTAATCCCATGTACTGATAAAACCTGGTGATGTTCCCAACTTTATTACTGAATTGAATTAATACGAGGACAGAAACAGAAAGTGTTACTTCCTTAGTAAAGCATGGGAGGTGCCAGGCCTGAGCCCCATGGGGTAAATCTGTTGCCTGCCAAACGGCCCTTTTCTTCTAACCAAAAATTTGGACTTCTTTTAATAGGAAAATACCTTCTGGTCCTGCTGGAGTCTCTTCATCTATCACACACATATAGTGCAGCTTCCCTTTGAACCTCAAGAGGCCTGGGAGAGACAAAGGGGGTTCGCAAACAAGCCGCGAATAGAACTGTTGTTACATTTGTCACTGGCTTTGCACAAAGGGTTTTTATTATGGGAAAACAATGGTCCTTGTGGTCATCTTTATCCATTTCTGCTTCTTTGCCTCATGACGAACACTGGTGAGCATACACAAACAAGAAAAGAGTCCACTTGTCAATAAACAAAGAGTGTTCAAGGTGAGGATTAATTTTGCATCCATCTGACAGGTCTCTGTTTGAGGATGTTTACTGTGAGGGGGAGGAAGGAAGGCCATGACATCTGCCATAAAAAACCACTTAAAATACTTCTAAGTAACAATGAAACAAATTATTCTGATTGTCTCACTCTAATTCTGGGGATTCTTTTGCTTTGCAAATATCCTGAGATAAAGATGGGAACATGACTACCTGTCCACCCATCTCTGAGTGCCAAAATGCAATTCAGAAACAGGCTAAATGAAACTGTGAGCCACAGTCTTATGCAGTGAGGGAAGTGGTCCAATTTTCTTTTTTTTCTTTCTTTCTTTTTCTTTTCTTTTTTTTTTTTTTTTTTTTTTTTTTTGTTCTTTTTTTTTGTGTTTCTGGCTTTGTTTGGAATTTTGTTCATAATTCCAGA